>BMAV01005417.1:51803-120920 GCA_019973955.1 Trichonephila inaurata madagascariensis
TTTCGAATTCTTCACCTTGAGTTTGTAATAGATTTTGCAGCAATAAGGAGTTAGTAGTCCATTTATGAATGGTAGTTTTAATCAATAGCATTAAGTTTAGGAGTTATCTATGCAGTGTAATGATTTGAGGTTTGGTCTCCACACTAGCCACAAGGTCATCGATATGAACGATTTTGTCCAGCATGAGAGCAGCAGTTGGAAAATTCTTCAAGTGTTTTGAATTCAATTCTCTAGTTGCTGCACACAACAAAAAGGGGCTGTAGACGAGTAAATCTGTAAGTAGTTATCTCGTTTGTGAATACCTTTGTCTGTAACAAACCGTACCAGACAAATCTTGAGGCATCTCTATCCTTTTCAAGTGAGCTCAACTGTAAAAAGGCTTGATTTCTGTCTCCAGTGATGGAAAACTCATACATTCGGAATCTGAAAAGGGACCCAACAGTTTCAGGTAGAAGATTTGGAGAAACTTCAAATGTGTCCTTCACACACAGTGATGGGGCATTCGAGGATTATATGATGAGGTCTCGAAAACAATGCGGAATTTTGTTTCTTTAAGCTTCACATTTTCACAGCTTGATGACGTAGGTAATGTATTGTATTTTCATTCGAAGTTTCTAGCAGATAGACTTCAATGTGTTCTTGTTCGATGTAATCCAGCATTCCCCTTTCATATTCCTTCTTAAAGACATCGTTAGATGTAAGTCGTTTCTGAAGAGAATCAAAACATATTTTTTTTGGCATTAACCATGTTTGTGGGCAATGTCGAGGCTGTAGGTTTCCAAAGCAGAGACACAACTCAACGATTATTTTCAGTTTGGTAGGTTTTTAAAATTCTGCCATAGTTTCCTTTTCCCGAACAGTCTATCTTTTGATTTGAGTGTCTTTGGTTCTGATGGAATCCAATTCCCATAAACATAGCACTCAGTTATCAATCTGATCATCAGAGAATTGAACTGAAACATGATGAACTTCGGGATCATGTGTGATGCTAGTATGTGTTCTTGACCCAATGAGAGAGAGAGAGAGAGCGAGAATACAAAATGACAATTTAATCATGAAAAAGTAATCTTCCTCCTTAATTGGCGATTTTAATGTAGCCACACACCAATAAACGTCACCACCAGTAAGCAATTCTATAGGGAAATATGAGTCTTTTGGAGGAACAGCGAGTATCAATGTTATCGTTTAGCACAGCGAACAATAATTGCAGGGGCTGCGGAATATGAAGTATATTTGATGACTCTTTCAAATGCTGTTATCAAAGCCGAGTTTTTATTTCACACACTCGAAAGTGAAAATTGAACACGTCATCGTATGACCTGGTTTTGAATAATCCTATCTTTGTTTTCGTATATAGATATCAACCACTCTTTAACAGTGTTATAGGTTTCAGAAACCACACTGATTCCGTCGACGAGTCATTTTGCTTCATCATTCAAAAATCCTCTCAAAAAGACGTGCTTGTCGACTAGCGAGAGAGACATTATTGTCAATACACGATTGAAACCGCTCCTAGAAACTTGAAAATTCTTCTATGCCTCCATAAAATAGGTTTATTACAATTGGGGGTAATTTCACTTTCATATTAGTATTTGGTATTTGCGCAGTAGAGGATTAAAATTCAGAAATTACCTGCTTTGATCTTTCTCGAATTTTCTTTTGGAGAGAAAAATTGTCAGTATTTTTCACATTCAACTACGTCTTGTTCGTATTCATCATTCGGCAACAAATTATGTATTTCTTCGTTAACTTTGCTTAGTTTTTTTTTTTTTGTCTTTTCTTCCAAACGTTATAGTTCATAGTCCCTATTATTACATTGAGACACTTATTTCACCTTACTTATCAAGCGAGTTATAGCTGAGCATATCGTAGTTCCCTTCCGTTGGTATACTGTTTGAAGCAATTATATATATATATATATATATATATATCTTAGTTCTTAATAAAAGTTTCAGGCGTCCACATAAATAAAAGTTCCCTGATTTCTTTCAATTAGTTTTTGGCACCAGATGTTAAGCAATTAAACATTAAAACATAAATTAAAACAACAGCCCCTTTATGTCGTTCCATTCGTTTATTATTCTTTTTGTAAACAAAACAAAAATGTTGTCACTCACAACAATACTTAATAATTTTTATCAGAATAAGAATTAATATTTATTATCAGAAATAAATAAAACCTGCAAAGTGACGTCACTGTTCTGGGATTACTTCAGATGTGAGTATGTCAAGCGTGCAACACTGGATAATTCCATATCTCATACAGCTCGTCTTGTGGAAAACTTTCTTGAAGCTAAAACAATACGGAGAGTAGCCAGTATTCTCAACTGATCTTAATCAACTGAATGATTGGGACATACTCGGACGATGCATTTAAGGAAGTCCGAGGTCTCATGTCGCAGTCCAAGACTTGGAGATTTTCTCAAGAGTGGATCAATATTCCCTATTGTCTCATCGATAATCTGACTGCCGCGGTGCAAAATAAGTGTGCGATAGTAATTGCATTTGGAGGTACAGAATACCATGTTAATCATCCTGTATCATTTCCAAACAATCCTTTTTCTCTTTTGCCATGTACATTTAAGGAAATTGTCGTCCTGAAGCATCATTTCATATTCTTTATGTTATTTTAAGAAATTAATCATCTTAAGCAATTGTTTTTTGCATCTATTTTTCTGTGTTGTGTTTTGTTACACCTGTATATTCTCTATTTAATGCCCACGTCTATGGTTTCTACACTTTTTTGCTTGTTCCTCTAATGTTTTTGAGCAATGCATATAAGATACGTAATGTATGCACATTATATACAATGTATATAATATACGTAAGATAATTTTTATGTTTAGAGCTACTGAAGTAGTATTGGGTAAGCAAACTACTAATGAGGGAGAGAAAATTTGATTCTCTCTCTCCGTTTCAGTGTAGACATGTATTACACTGCTTCTCAAACTTTGAAGACTAGCGACCCAATTTTCAGTCATAATTTTCTTCACGCCCCACTTCCCCCATCCAAACAATAACAATGTATTGAATTCAATAGTAATGTTCCTCGTCGTAAATATGCAATACGAATTTAATTACAAACAGTACAAATCATAAAGATAAGTATTAAACTTTTATATAACTTTATACATGATAAGCCCATTGGGTCCGTGGTAATTGTTAAACTTGTTCTTAACCCGTTAACGCCCAAATTATTTTAAAATTGAAATTTTTAAAAAGTATTTTTAAATTACATTTCATATATCATAAATAGGGTAATTATGAAGTTGTATCCATTTTCCGTAATTATCAGCTGAGATAATAGGTGATCTATATGGTAGGCTTATGGTAGTAAAAGACCAAGTAACTTTCCTGTGGTTTTATATTTAAAGAATAAAAAATTTAAGGGGGAAAATGTGAAACTTGTGAATTTAAAAGCAAATAATGAGATTTAAAACAGAAAATATTTTACTGATTTAAACTTACTTAATTATAATTTCATGCAGCCAATTTGTAAAAGTTAAACGTGATATAATGGAAAAAATTTCAGACAAAAGGTTACATTACATTTTGTACAAAACGTAAGAGGTCTACCCTTACATTTTTGAAACTGGCATCTTCTTTGGTTTTGTTTTTTTTCCTATAGCATGGTCTTTTCTATCTAAACCCCCAGACTCTATTACGTTTGATCTTGATGACATCATCAGAGGTCTTTCAATGCCTTTCTTAGAATTTGTTCCCCGTTTGAGGTACCCAACGGTGATATATCTTCGGATGTCTTTTATATTTTTCTTTTCACAATTTGTTAAATTGAACAGAATATACGTATTTACAATTGCCAAGTCGATAACTCTAGTAAAGATTGGCCAGTACCATTTTTTGCCACGGATTTGAATTGTGTATTTTCTAAGAGACAGTCATGCTGGTCGACTCTACCCATATTTTTGTTATACTGGTAAATAGTATAAGGTTGCAAAATTTGGGATTTTTCTTTCAAACCTTTTTGATGCCATGATTGGATTAAAGGCTGTATGTAATCACAGTTTGTCGCTGTTGTTTCACACTTGTTATCTTTCAAATTAACTACAGTTATTTCGTTCTTTTCGTCGAAACAGTAGTCATAAGAACCGCGGCATTACTGGTACTAGATGGCAGCTGCTCCGTACTATTAGGGTTTTATCATCGGTTATGCCTATCGATTCATATTTTTCTTTTACTTCTATTTCTTCCATCGGTAAACAAATTTCTACATTGCCTGACAGATCTTTTACCGATGGAGTAGTCATTTCATCATTATTAACCCTCTAAACGTTCTGCACGTAAATTCTTGCCACGCTGGAGATGCTTCGAAAATGCACCGCACGCATTTTTATGCCATCCGGTGGGGTTCTCAAAAGCGGTTGAGCCGTATTTTTAAGAATGCGGCTCAGCCGCTTTTGGGAATCTTGCTTGAAGGCAGAAAAAGTATCTCTGGAATGACCGGATTTTACGTGCAGACCGCTTGGAGGGTTAAAATATTCTTTATCAGTTAACTCATCCACATTAGGTGGTAAATCAATTATATCAGACTCTATTTCCTGAGAAAACATATATTCCAACGCTTCTTCGCCGATTTGAAACACTTTTCGCCGAGATATTCTGGAAAAAATGAAACGGAGAAAAAATGATATTAGTTACGGCTAACGCCTAGCGATCTATTTATAGATCAGCATGTTTAAACTTACATTTTAATAATAAAAAAAGTTATTTTTCTAATATAAATAAGCTAGAATAATTAAAAGGTATTGAAAATGTAAAATACATAAAAAAGTTTAACTTTCTATTAATTTTTTTTCTGTTGGATACAAAATCGAAAGCTGCACTTGGAAGCTTCCAAATGGTGAATATCAGACGCTAGCTGCTGGACTGCTCTGGGAAAGAATGCTTCAAACCTCATTTGGGAGTGTAGCCACATGTGTAAGGAAACCAGCCAATGACAATACGAAGTGATTAAAAAATATCGGTTTCACTGGGAGCATTAATGGGAGGAAAATAAATGGATCTATAAATAGATTACTGTGTGGTAACGGGTTAACTTGGTATTGTTAAATTAACTATGAAATACAGTGTGCAGTACTGATATATTTATAAGCGTATTATATCAGAGTAAATGCGTATTTTATTTTTTATTATGTCAGAATGTATTTTGTTTAGCTTCCTTTCAGTAAATAAAAATATTTCTAAATAAAGTTTTACTTTTGACTTTTCGATATACTCGCGCCTTCCCTTGTTGGGTTATGACGCCCTCCTAGGAGTGCGCTCCCCACAGTTTGAGAAACGCTAATGTATTCCTAAATCGGTATTTTTATGTATGTGTTAGCGATAAAATAGTGAAACAAATTTATTTCTAACTCAAAATTAAGAGTATATAATCATCTACTTGAACTATATTCGAATTTTCAAAATAATTCTTTAGTCAGTTAAATTCAAGTGAGTCAGTTAGTTGCAATTGAGAATATTTTAAATATGATACGTATTGATCTGGAAAGGATTTCCTAATAACCACTACAGAATTGTAAATTCCTCTTTCAGTTTCTTCAAAACAGGATATAGGATAAAAGAAGGATATCAAGACTGTTGGCAATAAATAAATTCGATGAATTTCCCCAAAGTTCTTGAGTGTTCAATGTTTAGCACTCTAATTTGTCATCAATTGCGTTGTGTTTAAAGAGCCAGTTGATGAATTAGGACTACAGGCCTATCGTTTTCTCCCTATTTCAGCATTTAAAGAGATAAAAAGCTCATTATGATTTAAATAAGAGGTTGAGCTTCCATACCCTTAAAACAAGCTATATTCTTGCAGTTTCGGACCTCAATAAGTTAATTCAACTAATCTATGACCCGGTGTTAAATTAGTTTTAAGGTTATTTTGGTTACCTTTAATGTTCTTCTTTTTCCTTTAAATTTCTGTTTAGTCAATAAGGCAGGGGGAAACCTCTTCAGTAAAGTACTTTGAGCATGTTGAGATATCGGAATAACTTTAGAAGACTTGGCAGTTTGAATGAAATTTAAATAGTATATTTCCTGGTAATCGTACAAATCAAAGCATCAAAGCTGATAACAGTCTGAATAAAAGCCAAACGTATTAAATTCTCTTACAACTAAATAATTTATTTTCCGAATAGTACTAGTAACTGTCGTATAAAATTTGTAATTACTCGCAACAACTTTATTTTAATACATTGCATATGATATTTTCTAAATGCATTAGTTATTCTTTTTATTTCTAAATATATTTATTAGCTTTACCTATTTCTGAGACTCCATGATGGGTCGTTTCATTTTGTTTGGCAAAGAAACTCAAAATATAAAGTTACGTACGCAGTTATAAATTATTTACGATGAATAACTTGTTTTCATTGCCTTTTAACAATGATCAAGCTAAAAATCACGAACCAAACTTCATCATGCTCATTTTAAGGCATTTTAAAAAATTACATGCCCTTTTTCAAATGCAGAAATTTGGAAATTTATTTGAACACAATTCAAAGTTTTATCTCAATAACTAGTTATCTATTGAAAATTCCATGGTATCAAACAATTTATCGGCGTCAAATGATGAAAGTTACTTTTTTCAGATAAGCCAAAATATACACTAAATTGCATAGATTGTCAAAAAAGAGACTCCATCATAAAAATTGGCCCAGCATACTTTAAGTGGGATAGATTATTTTCCATCATTTGAATCGTATGAAAATATTTTAAATGAAGTATGTTTAGTTGATGTAAAGTGTTTGTAGTTGTATATTATCCTCGAATGATCTGATTTATGATAGATCAGCTAGTGTGTTGACCACCAACAAATTTATATTAATAAGGGGATCGGTTTTTAAGTCCCCTTAAGAAAGTCCGATGCATCTCAGAATGTGATCCTGAAAAGCTGGGTTGTCACAGCATTTCTTACAAGTGGGATGGATTTCCTGTCACTTTCAAAGGAAAGACATTTCAAATGGCCACTTGTTAGTCTAGCCCAAGCAGTCAGGGAACGAAAGGATATTCATGTGTACCATTGATGAGTAGGTGGATTAATTTAGATCTTTCATTAGAGTACAGTTCTAGATAAGTGAGCGAAGTGCCAGTAGCCGTTTCATTCTCACTACCCTCTTTGGTCAGACTATCAGCTAGCCCATGACCTGTAACGTTAACATCTGATCGTATCCAATGCAAGAGGACATCGTTGGTCTGAGAGATCTTCTTCAGTTTAACCAAAATAAAAACGCTGGTTTCATAGCTTGAGGAGGACCAGACACTAAGATGTTTTAGTATACTGCGGCTGTCTAATAAAATCCATAGATCCCCAAAATCGCAATCATAAGATACGGTAGTATCAAGCTCTATAATAATCGCAGTAGAATTACTCCTGGAGACAGAGTAATGATGTAAAATGCTTCTAGAGAAATTGAAAAAAATCGTACAGTTAGAGATGCTGTATTCAAATAATCTAAAATTTTTGTATTTAAAATTTAAGGATTTAAGGAGGAACGTTAAGTGTGTGTTTTCAATAATCCTTACTTCCTCAAACTCAGTGATGCAAAAGCCCATGAGGGCCAGGGCCTACTGTGCCCATTCCAGTATACGTGACCCTTGGGTGTTTAAGTGCATTAGCAGATGTCTTGATTACATGTGGTCAGCCTGAAGCGAAACCCCCAGCGTTTAAATACCAAAGCAAGCTTGGTACTCATTTATCGACCGACTGCAGTAGGGATGAAATACTGAGTCAACCTTGCCTAGCCCTGAAATAAAACCTTGACATGTGGTGTGGAAGCGCGATACACTACCACTCGACCACTAGGCCTTCGTAATCCTTATTTAAGAAGATTAAAAAGGAAAACAGTCCTTAAATTCAATTTTCTTTCTTGGCTTTATCAATGCAATTAATAATAATTATTTGAAAAGAAAGACTGAAGAAAAATCAACTTAAATAACTGTTATCGTCTCATAAATGTACATACATATAAGTGGAATGATTGTTTCAACTCTTATTGCAACATTTAATTAGTTTTTGAATATTTTTTTCAACCTTTGAATAAAATCTAAAAAAAAAAAAAATCAAGCAAAAAATTAATAACAAATTACAGTAGTAATGTATCTGAAAGAATAGGTTTTTAAAAAAAAATAGACTAATGAACTAAAATCCGATAATTTCGAAACGATGTTAAAGCAATATTTTACTCTAAACACAGTAAAATTGTTGTATATTTCAGTTAGTAAAATATGTTTCCATATCTGCCAATAATCAATGAATTTAAAATTTACTGTATTTTATGACTGCATTTTTTTACTGTATGTTTTTTTTATGTGGTGTGTGAATTTGAACGGTTTTGGTGCCACTGTAATGTCTTCCATCAGTGTACTTATACACACTTAAAATCGCTCTGTTAATTAGTTATAAACATTCTCTCGACAAAGCGCGTTCCATTACTTTTACTTGAGCACACACTTAATTGAAGACGAAACTTTACATGCCAGTGACATTATCAATAATTTGATAGATCATGAAGACGGACACTAGACTGAATTCTTTGAGAGCGTTTTTCCATTTATGACTTCTTTAAAATAACGTTTCCGAACGTAGTTGTATACCTTAAATCAAAAAGCTATCTAAAACGATCAAATCAGTTCTCTACCATAAAAAGTTTCATAGATAAAATATGTGTATAAGAAGGTATTTATTTTAAAGAAAAATTACAAAATTATCATTAACTTGAGTTTTAAAAAAATAAAACATAAAAACCTGCATAGAAACAGATTGTTGAACCTCATTTAACTTATAATAAACTGAAAAGTAATATTTTAACATTAAAACATTAGTTGAAGTAAAAAAGATCTAATAATAAATAAATAAAAGCATAGGAGATTAATACCATTTTTCAAGTACTATAAATAATACGATTTCAGAGCTGAAGTATATAAATTACAAGGTTAACTTGAATAAAATTTAACCAGATAAATCAATGTTTAGGAATAATAAAATAAATTGTGAGAAAAAGATCAAAATAACTTTTAGATTGTAAAATCAAAACAAATAAACCAAACAGCATTGAAAAAAGCAATGAAATCAAATCTTGAGAGAAAACTTTTCTAGAATGACTTATGTATTAAAAAATTTGTAATTAGGCTACCAGGGTAAAATAAATAAATAAATATAAAAGTTAGTACATAAGTATAACGATGATTAATAGATATAATGATCACCAAAAAATTAGATGAAGAAAAATTAATCGCTTTTAAAAGTAGAGAAGTAACATTGATAGATAGGTATGAAAAATCTTTTCAAAACTGAATATTATAAACTCTACAGCCATTTTTCAATCTTTTTTAAAATATGTACTTTAACTCCATATAGTTTCCGTACACCAAATTTTATGACTTGGTTCTCAGTTTTTGTGCTATATTACGCTGACAAAAGAATAGATATCTTTCTTTTATTATTATAGATTTCAGAAAGTAATTTTGGTATATTTCATGTATATGTTAGAACCATATAAAAATAGCATGAAGGTATTCCTAATATCTGAAGAATTTTAAAAAAAAACTTTGCCTTCCTGAGAAACTTATATTATTTTTCTTGAAAATTTGAAAATAAATTTTCAAATATTTTATACCTAGGGAGAAATATTTATGCAAAGAATAAGTTTATTACATTATACAAAGAATTTTGAATTATTTGTGGCTGACTCCTTTCTAATAAGTACTTAATATTTTCTTTTTCTTTTTTGTTTTTTACGGATATGTATTAAAAATTCTTTATTATTTTCAATATTCATAATGTTGTCACATAAATCATGCTGATTTTTAAATAATTTTTATTTTATAATAGTAAAATATAAAAATAAATTCTCATTTTTATAAGCACAAAATAAAGATCTTATAAGAAAACCCTAAAATATCTCTTGCTACATCTGTGATTCAGTTCAGACTGGAAAAAAAAAATGTTTAAAAGAAATGCAGTAAAAAAGTGGAAACTAACATGACTTTTCCATTTGATTCCCCATTAACGGTGCGTTGTTGATTCTACTTTCACTAAAATTTCTTCTTTTTTTTACGAACTTCTCTTCAAGAATCGAATAAGAATCCACTTGAATAACAATATAAGAAGAAAAAAAAGTTAAAAACACTTAGTACTTAACAATTTTATAAAACTTTTCTTAGATTTTCTCCAATATCTGTATTCCTAAGATATTAGATTTTAAATTGTTCTATAAAAATATAATTTTTTTCCATTTCCTTTTAAGTGATCAGCATTAAATAATAAAAGAATAATATTACTGTATTTAAACCCGATTTTTCTTTCATTTATTCCTGCAAGTTTTTATATAAGTGAATTTGTGTTTTAGTATATTTCTCTTGTATGCCAATATACATTACAATTATTATGAACAGATTCTGGTCTCTAGATACAGTCAAATACGTTTAACGAGAAAATGCTTAATACGAAATATCAGTTAAGGTATCCGACTACATTCACAACCGTGATTTTGCAAAATCGTGTAAAGGGATAATATTTATAGTGTCACTTAGATTAGAAAATGCATATACAAATTTTTTAAGAATAGTATTACAATAAAAAATTATTTAAAAACAATATTTTGACAAAAAATTAACATAGAATGAGCCATTTTCAAAATATTCTCCTTTTGTGAAAAATGCTTCTATTATAATATTTTGCCTGTATATAGCTCAGACCTCTTTACAGAGGTGCAACTAGAATTTTTGAAATATATAAATTAGAAGTGGGTTTATCCATGCTTTACGACAACAGAGGGGAGAAATTTTAAGAAAAGAACGCTGATAATTATTTCAATGAGTTGTAACTCTGAAAATAATGTGAATTTTTCAAAACTCATAGTTCAGCCTCCGTACTGTGGTCTCCGCTATACACAGGCAAAATATTACTATAGTAGAAGTATTTTTCATTTTTCACAAAAGGAGAACATTTTGAAAAAAGGTTATTCTAAGTTAATTTTTCCGAAATATTTTATTTAAATAATTTTTTTTTTGTCAAAATATCTTTTAAACAATTTTATACATGTATTCTAAGTGACACTAAATATCATAAAAATTATCCATTTAAGCGCTTTTTTAAAATCATGGTTCCGAACGTTGTCGGATACCTTAACTCGAAATAATACAATGGTCGTGACAAATTACTACGTATTGACATGCTTTTTTTTTAACGCGGATAGACAATCGCTTATAATAAAGATATTTCCCTTCTGGGATTGAACAAAATACAGTAAAAACCAAACATGCAGGGTCATCATTGGTATAGTACATTGCAGAAGATACTGATAATGTGTGCATTGGCCAAATTATGGCAGATAGACATTTTAGAGTGTGTTCAATGCTCAAAAATATCCTTCATGCAGACTGCAAGGACAAAAATTAAATGAATAATGGAGCTACTGATTTCACGTCATTCGAATTGAGGGATATCATGAAAAATATGCCCATTTACTTAGACTTTCATTCCAATGGGGAAATGAAAAACAAAATAGACGACATAGAACAAATTTTTTTGTCAAATTAATGCTAAAAAAAGCAATGCAAATAAATAAATAAATCATTTCCTCAGAACTCAGTAAAATTTTTGCATATAATTTCACTGTGAATGTTTTTGTATTATTTATTTTTATTAAATACATGCATATATACCAGCGTTTCTAAAACTGTGGGGCGCGCCCCCATTGGTGGGCGTGATAACTCTATGAGGGAGACGCAAGCACATTGAAAAGTCAAAAACAAAAGATTATTTAAAAAATCTATTAATTCATAAAAAAGTAAAGAGAAACAAAATACACATTTTGACACAATAAAAAACAAAGTACACATTTACTCTGATGTAATACACTTATAAATGTATCAGTACTGCACCATGTAATTTAAAAATTATTTAACAATACTAAGTTAAGAACAAGGCTAATAATTACTAGTGACCCCATGGGCTTGTCATACAAAGAATTATATCCAAAAACGAATATTTTTCTTGATAATTTGTATGGTTTCAATTAATACCTTAACTGCCGATTAAAAGTTACGCGATCTTTGTACAGATTACGGATAATATCATTCTATACACGGAAAAAGTTTCGTGAGAATATTTTTATAAATAAAGAATTTATTAAGTACTTAAATAATATTTTGAGTATATTTTGCAAAATTAAAAAAAAAAGTTTTTGATACTCAGTTTCACCAAATCTGGTGATTTTCAACATTTATTGGGGCACCTTCTTTTCTAGTGTAACCTTTCATGAAACGTAACGGGCTGAGCGGAAAAGAGGTTTTGGCGCCAAACAGTAAGCTATTGTAAAATTGCTTTTTTTTAAAAGTTTTAATATTTTCGGGCATTTTTAAGTTAGTGCCTTCAAACTTCATATATCGATTGCAAAAAGCTGTAATTTTTAAACAAAAAATGAATCAAAATGAATGCTAAAATATTTCTCTCAAAAAGGGAAAAAAATGAAAAACAATTTTTTTTTCATAAAACCGTAATTTTTAATCAATTTTTTCAATCTTTGTACAGATTACGGATAATATCATTCTATACACGGAAAAAAATTTCGTGAGATTATTTTTATAAATAAAGAAGTTATTCAGTATTTAAATAAAATTTTATATATTTTTTGGAAAAATCGTAAAAAAAAAAGTTTTTCAGATTTAATATTTTATATGACTGATTCGAAAAGAGCAAAGTATGAACATTTTTAGCGTAAAATATCATTTCATTAACACGAAAGAAAATGCAAGCGGAGTGGTTTAGAAATCATACTCATAAAATCGTATCGAGAGATTTTGACTCATTAATTTTAAAAAAATCGTAAAAAATAGAAAAAATCATTTTTTTATTGTAAAATAAATTATACCGTATCGTGGCGAAATAAAAGATATTTCAGATTCTGTAATTTTTTTTTGTCTGAGCCTCACAGAAAAAATTAGATCGTTTTTTAAAAAGGTCTGAAAAAAAAATTAAGGTTGGAGAATTTTAACTTTGCCTCTGGCTGGAAAAAATGGCACTAATTATGCGTTTTAAGGTTTTTTATTAATATCTTTTTAACTAATTAGAGTAATATAATGGTAAAAACGGATTCCTGGGATCATTCCCGAGCTTTTAGTACCTTCAGCGAGTTTCTGCGTCATACCGTTCGTGAGAAGATAGACGTACATACGTTTGCTTTCCTACGAATTTTAATACAGTAGATATTTATTTAATTGTAATAGAATTTCACCCTTAAAACATCATTTGTCTCATCAGAAAAACATTTCTAGCATTTGTTCACTTAAGTCCGACAGTAAAAAAGACTTTTCCTTAGAAAAATGACTGTCATTGATCCATATAAGTACATTGTATTTTCGTTGACGCAAAAAAATAATGCAAAAAAAACCATAATTGGCATTTGATTTTTCAAGCTCTATTTCATTAATCATGTGAATTAGGAATTATCTCTTTAATACGTCAGATTTATTTAATTTTAATAGAATTTTGTCCTTAAAATATCCTTTGTCTCAACAGAAAAATAGTTTCCAACATTTGTTACATTTTAAAGAGAACATTTTAATGTATTCGATTTTTGAGTATAACTATGAAATCAAAATATGTGTTCCAGTATAAGAGTTTATATCTTAGGAATCTGTAAGAGTGCACCAACTTACCAAGTATTGCTTATATAAACATATCCTTCTTGAAAAGAATGCGATTTACTACGATAGCAGAATGTCTAAAATATTTGCAAATTCCAGTAAAGAAAAACGAAGTTACAGATTCTTTCCATCAATATTTATAAAATCAAAATGCTGCCAGATTTATTTTCAAACTATTGTCCTTTAAATTTTCTGGTCAAAATTTAAACGATTTCTGACATATTTCTTTAGGATTCATAGATTTGGATTCTCTTCAAAGAATATTTAAATTCCGTATCTTTCATTTGAATGACAGGATTGAAAACCTCATCAGATTTGAGTCAAAATAAATTTATACACTCTTTTCACAAAACGTTTCAAGAATAAATATTTACTTGAGAGTAAAATGTGATTTTTCGTATTAAGAATTTTATTAAAGTTTTTGGTTTTCTTGTACAATATAGAAATACAAAAGCAAATATTTAAATTGCTTTTCTTGTAAGAGTGTTGCCATTGCGATCAACAATAATACTTATTTCTGAGAAAGAAACGATCAAGAATCACTTTCAAGGTGTTATTATGTAAATCATATTTTGTAACGATATAGCGAAAGTTTCACTCAAAACATAAGTGAATATCAATAAAAATATGCATATGTATACAAATAAAAGTAAATAAATAAGGTTCAAATTTACATTTTGTATATTTCATCAAAAAGAAATAAGTTTCTAGAATGATTCGCAGCTAAAGCATATTATTATTGTGGAAAGGAAAACGCGTTAGGCAAATGTTATTTTCTCCATTATAAACTTTTACAAAAGATTTTTTTTTTGGTTATAAAATATGTCAGAGAAAAATACTTTTCAGAAAAGAATAATGCTTTTAAATTGTATTTAATTTACTATATCTCTTAAAAAGTCAAGAACTACATATGATCCAATCAATACCTATAATATAAAAGACTAAATTTCATTGAAAAAAGTCTTTAATCAATAAAAATAAACATAATTTGTTACATTTATAAACCTCAAGTGCAGTGAAATATCTCACAATGTTAATCTAAAAATATATATTAGAATTTTTCATAGTTTTAAAGAACCGCAATGTAGTTAGTTTGTAATAAAGCTACAAAAACAAATTTAAATACCTTTATCGAAAATGAGTCGAGACTTAACGGTAAAATCTTGTAACATTTATATATATTCAGAGATTTTTAAATTATTTGTATTATCACCTTCATATATTTCAAAATATACCTATATTTGATTTTATTTTGAAATATATAAAGAAAATATGTATGAAATAATTTTAAGTGTTATGTTCTATTTTAATGCATGGGCATTCAATTTAAATATTAATGTTTCCTAAGATTCACTTTCACAAACATTTAGTTAATTAGTATTGTAATCTCTCGTTTAATTACCATGCATATTTTTTTAATTTTTACACTTAAAATCAAACATTTAATCTAAAAATAGTTTTAGCGCACAATTAGAAACATTCAGCAAAAAAAAAAAAAAAAAAAAAATTATCTATTAACGTATATTGAATCCCATATAGTATATGTGTTACTTAATATACAATATATATAAGTACAAGTAATTAGACATCTTTGTTAAGAGAGAGATAAACAAAATTTATTCATTTTCAGTAATTAGTAGCCCTTTTACTTGAGGCAATTGCAGACTTAAATCTTCGGGACATGCATTCTACAAGTGTTTGAATAATTACAAGTGTTATTTTCTTCTATTCCGCTTGGAGAAGACATGGAAGCTTTTTCACCGGTTTTGGATAGTTGCTACACTGCTTAACGTGATACTCCAACTCATCCCAGAAGTTTTCTATCAGATTCAAATGTAGACTTCGGGCAAACCAGTGCAGTCTGTTCACCTCCTTATGATCGTACTAATCCGTACTGGACTTCGCAATATGACAAGTGGCGTGATCCTTCTATAAGTAAGAATGATCTAACCCGTAAAACTGCCACATCATAGGAAACACATTGTTGTTTAGAGGTTTGTAGAGTATGACTTGGCATTGAATTAACCATGCATTAGGATCATGGGTCAAAGTTCATTCCTCTAAGGCAGTGTTTCTCAAACTGTGGGGCGCCCCCCCCCTTGGGGGCATGATAACCTTACGAAGGGGGCCCGAGCCTATTGAAAAATCAAAAACAAAAGATTATTTTTAAAAAATTATTAATATACGGAAAGTAAACAAACAAAATACATTCTGACATAGTAAAAAATAAAATACACATTTACAATGATATAAGATATTTAAATATATATAAGTACTGCGCAATGTATTTTATAATTAATTTAACAATTCTAAGTAAAGAACAAGTTTATTAATTACCCGTGACTCCATGGGCTTCTCGTATATAAAATTATAAGCAAAAATTAACACTTATCTTGATAATTAGTACGGTTTATAATTAATCACTCAAATGCCGATTAAAAATTACGCGATCTCCCCAATGTCATCGTTTAATACGTAGGCGAGCATATTTGGTGTATTGGGAAGGGGGGTAGAAAAGGAATAAATGAGTCAATTCTTCGCAAACACTGTCCAAGTGATTTTATTGCATTAAGACTTCGAAATAATTTTATGGAAAGCAGTTTACAGAAAAGATCGTACTTCGGAAAGGCGTATGTATACGTGCGGGACAATCAGCGCACTGGTTGAGCAAGACGTTTATATACGCCGGTGGCACAGAGGTTAAAATCGTGCTGTAAGCTTATCGCCAAAGAATAGTATTATTTAATTCAATTCATTGTTATTGTATGGAGGGGGCGTGATAAAAATTATGATTGAATATTGGGTCGCAAGTATTGAAAGTTTGAGAAGCACTGCTCTAAGGACATCCCTAGACGATAATTCCACCTCCACCAATATGTACATGTAGCCACAATGCCTTCTATCAAAAGGCGTTCTCCAGTCATACGCCATACCCAGACTCAGCATTCCGATTGGTGGATATTCAACCTTGATTCATTACTCTAGAGTACCTATTTCAACATTTAGACGGTGCACTTTTGAAGTCCCTTGCACCACCACAACCGAGCAGTTGGATTAGATTTTGTAATCAAATATTTATGGACGGCAGCAGGAGCATGGGAACCAAGCAAATGTGGTTTTTTTCTCATGGTTTTTATTGAAACAGCAGTGTCAGATTTTGGTCTGAACTCCTGGAGTACGTAGGCCTTATGTTTATCGTGTCTTTTTTCAAATTTCTTTGGAAAATACTCGTCGTCCCTACCTTTTAGTTTCATGAATATGCCGAGTCTAAGTACATTCTGGCAATCACCCCTTACTTTCCACTTTTTAATTGCAAAAGTCGCTGTCGATTTTGGAATATTTAAGTCTCGCTGTATATTTCCTTTAAGAATCCGTAAATTCTATTATATCAGGTAATTAAACCCTTCTCAAAGTCTGACCACTCTGAAATTCGTGGCATCTTTCTTGAGATTGATGACAATGCTGTTTCCTTCATAATATTCGACTCTTCGTTAGGCGCGCAAAACTTTGAGATTCATAGGAAAAATAACTTTGGTGTCCCGTCCACACGTTTAGCTGGAACGCGCCCTTTTTTCTTCTATCTTTTATCACTCATATTTGGAATCACTGTCAATAATGCATTCGGCCTCTTCCGACCTTTTTTAATCTGATAAAAACAGCCCGCCCAACAATGTAATTTAAATTTCTGTACGAATTTTCATTAATTTTCCTATTTTTCTACGACATAGAATGTAGTTTTTCATTTTATACTAACATAATTCGAAACAGGTATTTTCCAACTTCTGTAAGATTATTTTTCTGCCGAGAATTGAGATGTATCTGAGAGATGCTGCGCGAAAATAGCCAGAGTAAAATTACCATGCCTCGTACTTTCCGAGTAAGGATTAAAGAAATATCTGATGTACAACGCCAGGTTGAAGACAAAAAAAACTAAGAGAAACAACACCAAGAACTGAGAAAAAGGAAATAAATACTGTTCCTCTTGTCAAAAGTTCAAGAAAAAAAACTATTAAAATCGTGTTGTGTAAAATACGAAATATCCATGTGCATTGAACATTGTAGGATGATTTATGAAGACTGAAATAAAGGATTTCAAAATGTAAATAGGCAGTGGTGAAAGTGATAGTCAACCATTATCTTTGTAAAGTTTTTTTTGTTGTTGTTTAAATTGAAATAACTGATTATATCCTAAATATTATATTATATCGTGTGTAACTTACTCATGTACCTAATGAAGTCAAGCTTGTGCCAAAATAATTTATTAATATTGCTTTCAGCATTAAGTGTATTTATTTTTTATAGACGTAATTAATATTGTTCATCGAGATGACTACCAAAGAAGATCTCAACTTTAGTATATTTTTTTCAATTTTTCAATATACGAATTCATGCATGAACCTACTTTTTTCCCTTTTAGGGGCTACATTCTTGTTTTTCCCTTCTCCTTTTCAAACGATCAAAGCTCTTTGCTGTGTATCATTTAATCCTTAACAGTCATTGAATGCTTGGGTGCTACAGGTATAGGTAGGTACTTCTATTTATTATATATTACTTGTAACACAGTTCATTATATTGATAGGAAGGTAATACTATAGAAAATACAAAAAATAAGAAAACCAGTAACAGACACTTCAGATGATATTTTAGGTATAATATTACCCTCTAATGCCAAATTTCACCTATAAGATAATTAAATTAATGAAAGTATAAGGTGATGCATCTGAGAGATACAACAAGTCTAAGGATTTAACTTTTTGATGTGTGCCTAGCGGAGGGTTAAGTTCGGAAGGCGAGACGTAGATCAGGATTGCAAATATCCTGTTTTGCATGGGTAACTTTTCTGAAGTTTAACATGATATTAAATAAAAATAAGTTTTATTTAATGTTTAGACAACTGAAGCTGAATCTATATGTATCATAAATATGTGTATGTATTAATATTAAGTTCTGTTTGTAGAAATGATATCACCAGGGAACCCAAATTATATTGCCTATTTACACGAAAAGATCTAAGATGCTCTCTCTGGTAAAAAAAAAGAAAAAAAAAAAAAAAAAAGATGCTAGTTGGTTAATATTAGAATACAGTTTCTTAACAATGTCACATTATTAGAAAATGGCAACTGGTTTGAAAAATATAGTAATCATATATATCAGGGCTTCTCAAACTTTCAACATTGGCGCCCCAATTTTCAATCATAAATTTCCTCTCCCTTTTCTCCAAATAATAACAATGCATTGAAATCAATTATAGTATACTTTGACTTTAAAGCTACAATAGATTTTAATTATAAACCGTACAAAGTAAAAATTATCAAGATAAGTATTAAATTTTGAACATAATTTTATATATGATAAGCCTATGGGGTCACTAGTAATTATTAAACTTGAATATAATTTAATATTTTTAATCTAATTATAAAATACATTGAGCAGTACTGATATATTTATAAGTGTTTTATATCAATGTGAATGTGTATTTTGTATTTTATTTTTTATTATTTCAGAATATATTTTGTTTTACTTCCTTTCAGTAAATTAATAATTTTTTTGAAATAACCTTTTCTTTTTGACTTTTCGATCTGCCTGTGCCCTTCACATTGAATTATCACGCCCTCCTAATGGGACGCGCCACTTTGCTTGAGAAACGCTGATATATATCAACCTCTGCTTTGTTACCAGAAAAAATTAAAAGGAAATGTACTGATACAAACTTTATTCATTGTAAAAGTGTTTTCAATACTTAATTTTCCATTTTTTTAAAAGAAAATTATTTCTGTATATATATTGCATCTTTAATAAATTATTGTTAAGTACATTTCTACTCATTACTTAAATTAACCATGCATTACTCTAATACTTTTAAGTTTAATTATTCTACATGAAGGTAATGAAAAAAGATTTCGTTTGAAGTTCAGTAATTAAATTCCATGATGATGAAATATATGAATGTAAATTTAAAACAGTACTTTACAATAATGAAATAACGATGCCGAAATCAGTATTTCATAATTAATATACTCTTACTAATCAAAAGTGTATTTTTTCATGAAAGAGAGCAACTGATCTATTTTTCAATTCTCACTTTAATTAAACACATCATGCTATGGCTCAATAAACAATCTTAAACATAAGACATGGTTTAAAAGCATTTTGTCACGAGCGTTTTATGTGGAGAAGTTTACAGTAATGCTTTAAATGCAATTTTTTCGCCTCATTAATTATTCTATACTCTTGGGAAATTACTTTCTAATGTATTGCTTTGCGCTGTGCAAAGGAACTTCATTTTATTAAGTGGGATTTTAATGCGGAAAGTTAAAAGCTAAAAGCTTTGGCTTAGAGATGCTTATCTTGTTTGAAAGTACCAAGCCCTTTGAAGACCTTATGTATGCGTTTGGCTTACCGCTGTTCCTAAATAAAATATTCTTCATAGAATATACAGGGAAATATATAAAAAAGGAAAATAATAAACACCAAAAATAAGGCAACATACACACATAGTAAATAATATAAACATTAATGAATTTTTAAACAAGATACCCCTTAAATCTGGGTCGTATTATACATTCACTTTCAAAATAGACTGCGCATTAATGTTTTGAAAAAAGGGAGCTTTACCTTCATACCTCGTGTTTTAAGTTTTCTGCTTTAAAATATGACAGTGAATGAAATATATATTTTTTTTTTCGAAAATTGCATGCGAGATTTTTATTTTCTGTAAAAAGATGGTTTTAAGAAATACTTCTAAAATTAATAATGAAACTTGGTAAAAGTGCATTTTTTTAAACCATCTTGAAAAGATTTATACTGTTTAAGTATAAGTAACGAATGTAATTTAGTTTAAACATATAATTTGTGCAATGTGTTTCATACATATTTTTTGGTTTTTATACCTTCACAAATATTTTTAACCATCTTTTTTGTATACGTACTCGCCTAAAAAAATAATATAAATCCAATCATTTATTCAAACCGCACCGTAAAAAACTTTATTTTATGAGTAATAATACCTTACAACATAAATTTTTTTTTAAAAAAAAAATCTGAATATTTATTCTTAAATTTAAAATTCATTTATTCCGAAATTTACTTTTCCCCTTACTTATTCAATTATGCATTACTTTAATTTAATTATGAAGATAAGTTATCTTAAATAATACATCTCTACATCATTAACAGGAAAAAATTACTCAAAAACAATTTTAAAGATTATGATAATATTTTTTGGTTTGTATCCCTTAACATTCTGGAATATAATGGTATTAATGTATTCAAAAAATTTTTAAATATGAAATTTATTTCAATGATTGAAATTTTTTTTAAAAAAAAAACCCCTTAATAATTAGTTAGTGATAAGAAAAATGTATACTATACAATTAAAATGAACAATGTAAACAATAGGCAATGCATTATGTTTTACATAGAAAAAAAAAGACACTTAAATTAATTATTTACATGATTTAAGTTAATTTGGAATTTTCAATTAAAGACACGATTAACACAGTTTAAATCGAATTTCTGTGATTCAAGCATTATTACAATTGATGTAAGGCAGTTTTTCTAACACTGTGGGGCGCGTCCCCCTAGAGGGGCGTGATAACCGTACGAGGGTGGCGCGAGCATATTGAAAAGTCAAAAACAAAGGATTATTAAAAAAAAATTATTAATTTACTGAACAAAATACATTCTGACACAACAAAAAATTAAGTACAAATTTACACTTATAAATATATCAGTACTGCACAATGTATTTGTAATTAATTTAACAATACTAAGAACAAATTATTATTTACCAGTGATCCCATGGGCTTGTCATACATAAAATTATACTCAAAAATTAACACTTATCTTCATAATAAGTAAGGTTTATAATTGATCCCTTAAATGCCGATTAAAAATTTAGCGATTCGATCCCCAATACCACCATTTAACAAGTAGGCGATTGTGTGTGGTGCATGGGGGAAGGGTTGAAAAGGAATAAATAAGCAAATTCTCTGAAATTATTAAATCCTTCGCAAAAGATTTTACTTTGGAAAGATGTATACATACGTCCAGGGCGATTAATTCACTGGCTGAGTGAGACGTTTATATACTCCGGTGGCACTTAAGACTTTAAAGCCGTATTGTAGGTTTAGCGTCAAAGTATAATATTATTGAATTCACAGTACATTGTTATTGTATGGAGGGGGGGCGATGAAAATTATGATTGAATATTGGGTCGCAAATATTGAAAGTTTGAGAAGCACTGATGTAAGGTATATTCTTCTGAAATATTTTTTTTTAAATTCGTTAAATACTCAGAATGGAATCTAAGTTTTTGTGTATAAGTATGGTGTTCTAACAGCATGGATATATTTTAATCCAAAGTATCCCGCGTTTTATCTGGACGTAATTCTTAAGGCTGTAAAAAACCGTGGAATGTTATTTTAATAATTCGTGAGAAATAGTTTTCTTGTGAGTCTTAATTTGTAAAGAAATAATCAAAATGCTTAAAAGCAAAATCGGTTCTTCTCAGAAAGTGTACAATGAATCTTTCGTAAGTTTACTGACAAATATCATGTTAATAACTTTTTTCAATATTTTCTATGTACCAGGTGAGTCAAAAGGACCTTCAAACTTTGAAAATTCGTAAAATAAGGTAGAAATGATTTAAAGGAAGTGAGATTTGCAAGAAAAGGATTTCAAGATGTTTCAAGTTCTTAATTAAATTGTCTAATGTATATATCTTGTAAGAAAATTGTGCTTGATTTAAACCCCACATCTTTTTATTTGAACAATACTCAATTTCATAAGCGATAAGGATATTTAAAACAGTCATTAAGGCAGTGTTTCTCAAACTGTGGAGCGTGCCTCCTGGGGGGCCCGATAACCCTACGAAGGGGACGCGAGCATATCGAAAACAAAAGATTTTAAAAAAATTAATTTTCTGGAATGAATAAAAACAAAATACTTTAAGACATAATAAAAAATGCACTTTTACTCTGATATAATTTATATATATCATCTGGCGACATAACGTCATCAAAAATAAAAATTTGTTTAACCGTCTAAGCGGTCTGCACTTAAAGTCTTGCCATTCTGGAGATGCTTCAAAAATGCACCACGCATATTTTTTTTTGCTTTCAAGTGGGGTTCTCAAAAGCAGTTGAGCCGTATTTTTAAGAATGTGGCTTGGCCGCTTTAGGGAATCTTGCTTGAAGGCAGAAAAAGCATCTCTGGAATGGCGGAATTATACGTGCAGACCGCTTGGAGGGTTAATACATAATTAACTATCTTTGATCCTATAATCAAATAAAAAAAAACTTTTATTTGATTTGTTGTAATCCCATGATGAGAGATTCTTTATTACGTTTTCTTTTTAAACCTAAAATACTACTCTTTCAGAGAAAAAAAACTAAATCCAGACCCAGAATCGAAAACTTTTAAGAAGATAAAAAATTCTTCTCTGTTATGAAATACTGTACATAAAGCTGTAGGCAGCAGAATATATTTCCTCAGCATCTGTTTGACCTTCTAAGTTATTGGTACAGTTAGTTATGACTCCTCTCTTATGTGTTTGTTTCACATTTAGGGAAGTTGTAAATAATGTATTTCTGTGTGGGCGGGGGGAAAGTTCCATGTAAAAGCATTTGATATTTGGAAAACCACAGAGAGCACTTTGAAGGATTACTTGGACAAGATTTATTTTTATGAGTACTCTCAGACATATAAAGCATAATGAAAAACGTTTTACACAATTTTTTTAGCAGTACCATCCGTATTATATACTGAACACACTTTTAACCTGGAAGTGTTCGCGCGGGGCACGCAGATCTTGAATTCAGGCAAAACTGTT
Source organism: Trichonephila inaurata madagascariensis (assembly GCA_019973955.1). Lineage (NCBI taxonomy): Eukaryota > Metazoa > Arthropoda > Arachnida > Araneae > Nephilidae > Trichonephila > Trichonephila inaurata. The sequence goes on from BMAV01005417.1 coordinate 75,295, forward strand.
TATTTGTTACAAAAGAAAAATTGATAAGTCCTTGAAAGTAGTTAAGTATACTTTCTCTTTTTTAAATTATTCACTGGAATCACGATTTGTATTGTGTACAATAAAAATAATTATAAAAAAAAAGGTTTCGGGTGCCTCAATCCCCCCGCGAGACCATTAACGCTATTATCGAGTGTGTGCCTGCTCCCGAGATAAAACATTTTGAAGTCTTCTCTCTTTAAATATTAAAAAGTAACACAATTATTCTTCATTGGAATTTTATATTATTTATCATTATTTAGTATTAATTCTAAATGCTCATTCTGTGAGGCTTAAAATTACAGTTAACTTAAAACTAATTATATTATGAGCATTCCTTTTAAAATATCATTTTACATTTTCGTAAACATTGTCGCTCTTTTGGGTTTACTCTCCTGACAATTCAGCTATTATATCAAGAATGTTTTAGTTTTTTTAAAAAATGAACTCGTGCGAAGAATGGGTACTTCAGACTTAATGTATCAGTGTGCTGCACAAGGTATTTTATAACTAATTTATTAATACTAAATTAAGAGCAAGTTTAATAAGTATTAGCGACTTCCATGGGCTTGTTTTGCAGAGGAAAGTTTTTCAAAGGAAGGCTTACGATTAGAAATTGACACTCCGAGTACTTTTTTTATAATTGTTTGAGATCTATATTTTGTTTTCAAAGCATCCACCACATTTTGCAAGTGTTCCAATGTAAAAATTTGAGAAAGAGGAATTAATATATATTAATTTAAAAGTAACATAAATTAAATTTAATGTACTTATCTTATTAATTTATACGGTTTATAATTAAGATCATATTGTAGCTTTAGCGTCCAAGTGCATTAGCTTTGTATAAGGAGGATGCGATAAAAATTATGATTAAAAGTGTGTCATCAGTATTGAAAGTTTGAGAAGCACTGTCTTAAGGTAATAAAATTTAAAAAAAAAAAAAATTACGTGTCCGTCTGTCAGATGGATGCTCCTCAGAATGGCTACAAAATTGATGTTCCGGCCAGAGGGTTAAAAATATCTCCAGTAGAGGGCCCTGACAATTTATAAAAACACTATGCACTGGACAACAGTTTGTTCTATTAATTTATTCTTGCAATATCGATTGTTGAACATACATCCAAAACTCCACATAATCCGCATACTCCAAAACATAACTAAGATGGCCATGCGATCTTGCAATCTAGATGAATTACTCTGCCTTCACCAAAGACAGACAAAAGGAATAGTTTCACTGGATTTACATAGTATGGGTGTGATATTCTTCATGATACTATTATAGATAACACTTTTATTTAATTCAATGCGAGCATTACTATAACTGTTTTTGCTGCTAAGAAAAGTCCGATTTCATTGTGAGCCCTTTCTTGCAAACTGAACTTCATTGTCATTTTCATATTGAAACAAACTTTTAGCTCACCCGGTACATGATTGAGGAATTTTATACCGCATTTAAAAAAGATTATCAAGTGATTTCGTGGTTTTGAGATTGCTTTCAATAGCATATTTAATTCTAATATAAGCTGCATATAACATCATATACCAACACTTTTTCTTACTAAATCGCGTTTTTTAACTCTATTTTCATTACGTAACAAAAATATTAAAAATCCTTAAAAAGAAAAATATACCAAAAATTTAAAAATAACTTGAAACTATTTATCCAAAACTTTCAACACAAAAATTCTTTCTATTCTTATTAGCTAATTTTTACTGTCCAGTATGGTACATGGAAAAGCAGATTAACCCTTTATCTACCGACGGTACATATAAGTACCACTCACTTTAAAATTGCATTGAATAACCATTTTTACGAATACTCTGACGATACTTAGCAGGAATATTCTTCAAAATCCATTCTTCCAAGATATATGGCAGCACGGGTTCTACGATGAGTATTTTAGCGGGGAAGGCGAATAGTTTTATAGTAGAAATTGAGTTTTCAGCTGACGGCGTTTTTAGCGGATTGCTAAGATTGCCATTTTTGTCATAGTTAATGTCAAAAGTTAAGTGTCTTATTTTTTTTTTGTATGTTAATGAAAGACTTAGAAAACGATTTGACTATTCATTTTAAGTGAACGGTGTGTATAACTAATTGTACGGTTGCATATCTTTAATTAATTAATTAGCTGTAACTAATTAAATTTCCCAAAGTTGAGTATTTTGCTTATGTATATCCCTTAATTTTCAATGCAGTGATCCAAAAAAAGAATAGTGCATGAAAAAAAAAAAAAAAACTGCAGTAAATCATAATGCGATAGATGAAGGTTTAATAAGCTTCATTTAACCAACTTTTCCAGATATGTCTCGGAATAAAATAATTTCAATAAAAACAACATCTATTAACAACTAATTCCTTTCTTGCATTCTAACCGCAACAGCTAATAACCTCTGTGCAATCTGTCATAAATTCTCATGAATATTGCTGCTATAATTCGCTGGAAATCGCCAGAGACGAGTTACGTGATTTCCAACTGGGGGACCATTCATCTAATTCTAATAGCCGGAAACGTCAAAGTCCTCTCTCCAACGAGCTTTCGATTCGACAACCAAGGAACGAGTAACTAATTGGAAAATCCGATTAATCCTTGCCATAGCAAATGAAATGCCAGGATGTTGGAGCTGTTGTCAGAATGAGAGGTGGCAGCCCATTCAAAGCCGTACCTTATTTCTCAGAATCGATTTATAAAATGACCGCTTGATTTCAATTTCACCGTTTTCGGGCTCCAGTAGACGAGTGTGGAAGGTGGCGTGATCATGGTAAAAGGAATCATCTATTCCTTGTGTATCGTCTAATGCAGTTTGGACTAAAGCCAATTCCAGATCGTCGAGAGTGATTAATAAGTCTCGCAATGAAATTCCGAAATCGTATTTCCGCTTCAATTTGGCAACATGAAAGGGGCAGAAATATTTCTAGGCCACTCACTCAGTAAGCTGTGGGCTTATTTCCATTGCAAAATTGTGGCGAAGACCTAGCAGTCTTATTGATTTCGATAGATAATCTGGCGACTATTTCAACCTGTGATCAATATTGCTCTTTGAGTGATAATTACGCTGTGCTGCTGTCAGTTTTCTCGTTATGATTGCAATTACATTATAATTTAGTTATAAAAAAAATAAAAGACTATTTTTCTCTTTAGATAGAGTTCTTGCAGGGGTAAGGTATAGCAATCAGAACATTTAAAAAAAGAGGCAATACTATTCATGAAAACTGTAAGTGCATCATAAATACCTGTCCGTAAGCAATTTGCAGATATTATAATTTGATTGAATTATTAAAAAGTATTTTTTTTATTGATTTCTGGCCCTTTTAACCTAGATTGTTTTATAATAAATATCTCAGCGATACAACATCCTTTAACCCGTGGTCACTCGCGCCTGTTTTTGCTACCGTCGTTACTCTCGGGGGGTAGAGAGCACCACAAACTTTTAAAGCGTGTATTTAATTATGAAAATAAAATTAAGCCATTATGATATATATTTATAAAGTACAAGATGTTTTTAGTATTATAAAAATAAAATTGTTAAATTTATTGACAAATTAGATAATAATTAATACAAATTAGACTAACATTAATTTAAACTAAACATACAAAATTTTCATTTTAAAACACATAATTTTATATTTTTTCCTAAACCAGTAAAACGTATATACCAGTAATAAATATACTTTATAATTGAGATAATAATAGTAGAAAGTAGAAAAATTCTAGTTTAATCATTTTCCAAACATTCAGAGCAGATTGTATACATATGCTGAACTTCTCGCGAGAGTTCACAGTCCCCCAGATAAACTTTTGAAGGTTATTATATTCCAATCGTTCAAAAAAGGGGGATTGCATCAGGCCTGGAGATTCAATAACCTAAAATGTGCAGCTACAAAAAAAATCGTGGTTCTGCGCATTCTTTTTAGAATCCTGGGAGGATTTTCTTGTTGCTCGGCTGTGCAGAACACCCCACGCGAGTGATCGTGGGTTAAGGGCAAAGCTTGCTGTGCCCAAATTAGTTTTTGTGACCTTGAGCCCTGAGATACATGAGCAGATGTTCCGGTCAGATGGTCAGTCTGAACTGAAACACCTAGTGTTTAGTTCCCAAATCATTATAGACCCGCTGCAGGAAGGAAAGGCTTCTCATAATAAATAGTTGGATTTAAATATTGTTTCCAAGATTTATTTATATAGGTCGCCTTAAAACTGTAATGTATTATTATCTTACAAATTGAAGTACAACTGCGACAGTGGAAAATAAAATCCAAAATAATTTAGATTTTTCCCTTTATTTCAGTGAGAAATAATAATGGAACGTTTTAAATTATGGCATCACATATTATATATTTTTTTAATTAGTATAAAAGAAAAATTAGTTTTAAACTACAAAGGGTTTTGCAATGGAAAGTTGATAAAAGTTTGAAAATTAGAACCATTGTCACAGCTATCTAAAAATAAGCATGGCAAGAAAAAAACTAGAGAATAATTTATTCAAATAATAAACGAGGATTAGTTATAATTGTTTCGTTTTAATTTGTAACGTCGAAGACACAATTTGACATACTGTGAACTAACAACAGTCACCTTTGCTGACAGTTTTCCAAATGAAAATGTCCAATGAAATAAAATGATTAATCTCAAATATAAGAAACTGTTCCATTGATAATTGGCCACACATAACTTCAGACGTGTTTAAACCAGGGCATTTGTACTAAACTGTACAATATATATATTAGATTTGGATATAATCATAAGGTATTATCTATTCAATTGCCAGAATATACAAGAAATAATGATATAAATTGCAGGAATGAAAAAATAATTCCAAATTATGTCAACATTGTGAAGAAACTTCCGTACCACAATCACTCATCTGAGTTCTAATATAATACAGATAACAACGGAATTAACCAATGATTCCAAGAATGCATGTCTACTCAACTACAAAATGATCAAAGATGCTTTCCCCGAATCAGAAACACAATCATTTTCTGTTATCGGAGCAAAATACGTCGAAACTATGCTTTCTGCTTTGATGCATTGTAAATATGATTATTAAGCTGTTTGTAGGAAAATTCATGCTGCTCTAATTGAAGACGAAAGTAGTGAAAATCAAGGATTGTGGGGAAAAGGATATAAATATGTTTTGGTCCTTTTACTTAATATTTGCTATAAATATAGGAATAAATTCTTTGAATGGTCTCGTAGTTCAAACATATTTGATGAACTTCACAATAGTGTTAGATACTGAAACGTTAAGTGTGTCAAAATATCGGCTTCTCATCATCTCACAATGAAATTATTGAAACATCATTATTACCCAAATGAAAACTGGACAAGTTTAAAATCTTTTAACTGCCATGCCCGAGATAATCTCGGGCACAGCACTAGTGTTAGAAAATGTCACTCCCGAGTAATACTCGGGGTAATTTTTTTGAATGCATCGTATTGTTTTACCCGAATATATATCGGGAGACGTTTATTTAGGCTTCATCTTTTTGTCAAACCCGACTGACTCTCGGGAAAAGTTAATGTGCGTTCAATTCAATAGATGGCAGCACTTTACTGAAGACTTTAAAGGTTAGAGATTAGAAGTTCTTTGGTTCAAAAAAATTTGACAATTTGTGTACCCAAATCATCAAAATAACTTGACAGTTAACGGGTTAATTTAAAAAATACCTATATTAGAAATAAAAAAAATCGCTATGAGCGTTGCAACACAAGTCCCATCTTTTAAGGTGCAGGTCTATGCCTTTGCTGTAGAAATATGGTAATTGATTCTGGAGGAGGTTCAGCACAGCGTCCTTCCCTTGGTCGTTTGAATGGAAATCACTCCAGTGATGCTCTTTTTAAGGGGCCCACAGATGTGGAGTTTACGAGGTGACAAATCTGGACTTTACGGTGTCTGTTCCGACACTTCAAAACGGAATTTTTTAATGTTTGTCCTGGTTTCATGAGAGATGTGTGGGTGGACATTGTTATGGAGAAGGATCACATGTTGTGTGAAAATTTCTGTATGTTTTCTTTTGATTGCTTGCAACAATGTGTTGAATTGATAGTTCTACCTTGGGGCAGGGAATCAATCAAGCAATAAAAAAAATAAATAAAAGCCTTAATTTTCGTGCAGTCATCGTCGCCTTTCGATTTCCTGGATGGAAGAGATCATGCGTTTCCATTGTGTATTTGTTTTCTTGGATTCGTGGGTGTAGTGGTGAGACAGCAGGACTCATCCGCAATAGTGCAATGCTGAAATGCGGAATACTCCTTATAACGGATCAACTGCTTGAGTCTGAGGCCTATGAGGTTTTCCTGATGATCAAGGATAACGTATTGTGGTCGCCATTCCTCACCACTTTACTATATTGCAAATGTTTGTGAACGATGATGTAAACCATTTCGTTACTCATGTTGAGTTCGTCACTGATGTCACGGGTCGTACTCTTCTATTAGCTATGATCGTTGCGCCAACGGTGGAAATATAGTCGTCGGTGATCACAATGTTTTCTTGGCAAGGTTATTCAATTTAACATACTTTATTTGTTGACCTCCGTATTTGTTCATCTTATATCTTAAATATTGGAAACTGATATGAATTATTTTTTCTTGTGTTGTATAAATATTTGATGATAAAAAGTCAGACTTATAGATGTTAAAAGTATTAACAAAATAATATTGTTTTGAAACATCTTTGCTAACATAATTCATCAGGAGCTTAAATGTATATTGTAAGAAAAAAACGTCATTTTACTTTGAAAATAACATAAGGTTAAGGACAATTTATTATTTCAATATATGAGAACCTCAATTTGATACTTAAATTTGGAATTAACTAAGAAGAAAGCCTTATGTTTATCCTTATGTTTGTTGTTTAATTCTTTTTTATGCTGCGGATCTGCTTTCATTTTTTCCTACATAAGTGAAATAATCTAGTTTGGGTGTATTTTACTTTTTTCCTCAGTTTTCCGAATTGTCAGTTTATTTGTTCAGAATATTTAAAATAAGTGATTCTGAGTTGAAAATCTAAGTTTAGATCCCAACATATATTTTGTAATTATTTTAAGAAAAATGTATCAATTCCAATTACAGTAGCTAATTTGGATCAAATTACAGGACTTTTACTTAACACATAACCCCAATAAATAATTAAAAGTGTGTTTACTGTGATACTTCAATTTATTCAAGTAATCAAACAATATTACATTTTTTAATTTCTTTTTATACGTTTATTGTATGTACTTATCATATTCTTCACAAGATATTATATATTTAGATACTTAATTCTGAATACACTTTGCATGAATTTGGTTCAAAAATTCAAATGCAGTTCGTAATTATATATTAAAACATAATTCACACATTTTTACTACACGTAAGAAGTATATTTAGTACTATGTGTTGAAATTTAAAAATACTTAATTAAATTATAAAATAAAGAAAAACATTTGTATTAAATTTATTTTATAAATATGGTAGGATAAAAGGACAACATTTAATTTCACGTTTAGCTTTCACATATTAAATGGGCTAATACACACCAATAAATGCCAAAGGTTTGGTTTTGAGTCCCTTAAACCTAAAGCAAATAGTTCTTTTACTATAATGGAAAATAATTATGAAAAAACATATATTTTCTATTTTTATTTTATCGTAACTCGCGGCTTGGGGATATCAGACATGAAAGTTTGACAATTATTTAAACTGCCATTCTTTATTTTTGATATCACTTTTAAAGAGTTATACAGGGAAAATAAACGATGGAAGAGCAAGAGAAAAACAAAAAACAAAAACGAGCTTCATGAATAATACATGATTGTACTCCTATTCAAAGAATGTCAGAGAAGAAACTTAATGAATTCTATAACTCAACATCCAGCGTTTTTCGATGTTGGCCATTTTTTTTTTATCAATAATGAATGAAAGCTGCTTTGACTTAAATGAAGAACAAAATAAATTCTTGAAATTTTCATTTTTCTTCAGTAATATGCATCTTCAGTTGAATAAATTACAATAGCTATGAAATAAGACTCTGGAATCCTCAATTTTTTTTATTTGTTCCTGTCTTCGAATTTTGCAGGTCATCGTTATTTGCTGTTTTCATTACTTTTCCGTTTCATTATTTGTTCTGACAATTCTAATGTTATTCTTTTTCATTTCCAATAACTAGCTTAAATGTAGATTGGACGTAGCGCAACATCATTTATTATGTGTGTTGGGAGGATTGGGCAACGAATCTTTTTTTGTTTTTTTTTTTTGGCTAGGAATTTATTAAACACTGTTCAAAAAATTACTTTTTTTAAAAAAATTAAATGTGATTTAGTTCAGAGTTTGAAAAACGAGAGACTGGAAAAAATGTAAGGAAATAAAAAAAGGCAAACTCTGAAGGCGATTTTAATAAATGGAACGTAATTTGTTTGGAAAACCGAAACCAATAAGAAAAATAGATTTTTAAGTTATTGAATAATTTTCTGATTAAATTCTTTTATAATCAGTATTCATTCGTTTTTTTATTTGGGAAAATACAATTAAATTTTGTATTCATGACGTATTTCTGCTTAAATATCATTTTTTTTTAGAATAAGGAATTTTTATACCTGATAAAAAAACTATTATCTTTTATGGAAAATTTTCACATTACTAATTCTTTTACTCTTCTTCTACAATTGAAAATAAATTTTATTTCCTCTTTTAGTGGCACACATTTCTGGTATAAGTTATAAAGTATGCACATTCTAAAATAATTTAATAGCTTCATCAGTAAATCTTAATATGCATTATTATGCTATTTATTTGGCTTTTCAATTCTAATGGAAATAGGAAATAAATAAATCAAGCTTAAGGTATTCAATTTTTTTTAAAATTATGATCTTGCTTTTGAATTATTGAAAATTGATCGTTGAATGGGAAACTTGATTCAAAAAATATCTATTTGAATTAACTTCATAATTATTTTAATAATGGGGAATACTGTAGTTACAATATGTACAAATCAAGCACGATCTCTTATTTTAAATTGTAAATGAATATTTTACATTTTTCGTATTGTAAAATATTTAGTTCTATATTTAGTTTTCTTTTCTTTATTTTGATTAATTTTGAAATTAAATTATGCATATATTGTTTAGGTTAAAAGTTCTTTTCCATATTATTATCGTCTGCTTTTATTCAATAATGCAAATAATTCTACTTTATCTGATTACTGAATTTATTTGCCGATATATAATCGTCTGCTGTTAAAGATAAGTTGCTTAATTTAGCATCATTTGTATTTACTCTAAACATGTCTTACAAATTGCAAAAAGTATATTTTAATGCATAATTGACGATGTTTTAATTTAATGCGTACTTAATTTTTGTATATTTCCGAGGTATTATTCATCTGGAGATATTTTTGATCATTTGAAGGATTTTAAAAATAAAAGGCGCTGAGGGAATACATTTTGTTTGCTATGAATCACAAATGTGACAATTGCGTCAATTTTCTTAGAATATGTATTTTGCATTTAAGGTCCTAAGGAACCTAGTTCACTTAGACAAAAACGCAATCAATTACAGAACTCGTAAATGATTGGAATAATTAGAATATCATATTATTTTCAATACAAATTTTAGGTATATTAAGCAACACAACGATGCATTAACAAATGAGATTTTAAATTGAATAATTAGACAAACAGGCAAGATACATTATTTTTAATAAAAATATGCAATACAAGTTATTTCATAAATATCCACATCAACAAATGTCCTAATAGAATATTTATAAGGTTTAGTAAGCAATCCTAAAAACTAAATAATAGATTTTACAAATTCCCAGTTTGCTCCCAAAACTGTACATTGTAAAGCGAAAAATATTATTCTAACAAACATTAATAATTAACTTTATCTTCTTTATTTATTAGTGAGTTGCATCCAAGAATACAAGCAAGTGTGTGTGTGAAAATTATTACCTCACAGATAACTAAGAACTCACATGTTTTATTTTAACAATATATAAAAGGAGGATCACGTTGTTGTTCATTAACAAAATTGGTACCTATTCAAGCGGAAGCGCATAGCAGAACCCAAATGGGATTAGTAAAATCCCGAGGTAACAGCTCTTTCAGTAATGATCTAAGCGTAATGCAATTAACACTTCTAATGTTGCATCGAATAGTTATGATATCTTCTTTTATTTTCTAAAGCATAGGTAAGGAGAAGGGAATCATTAGTATTAAAAAGATACATTAAATTAGACTCCTGTGCGTACACGGAATATTTAATGAAATTGTTTTGGATTTTTTTTCTAGATGTGAGACTAATTTTGGTTTTTGTCACTAGATTTTATTTTAGAGAAGTATTTTGGGTGTATAATTGTAAGATGTTTATAAGAGCAAATATAATTAGTTTTTCCACGTATGTAGGAAATAATTAAAGCAATTTATGATTATTTTGAATTAATGTAGCAAAAAAACGCCATTAATTGTAAATTCTGTTCATGTAAATATTTCATTACATTTAGTTGTGCATTTTTTTACTTTCAATGGAGAATTGTCGAATGTTTTTTTTTCAAATTTAAACAATTGAATAATAATTAATAATTTTAGTAATTAAAAATTTAATAATAAGTTTATGAACTTGAGAAATACTTTTTTCTTCGTTTGATGCCCTTTTTTATGAGGAAAGACATTTATAAATATTAGTGATAGAGATTTAAAAAATAACTAAAGTTAACGGGATTGCCCAGTTTTTTTTACCATTATTGATCGCAAAATCAGTCGGCTGGGTAGCATAGTTGGTTTGTCGCTGGCCTTCTGCACCTAAGGTTGTACGTTCGACCCCGGCCCAAGTCGGTGGACATTCATTATGCTGAAAATGGACAGCGTCCATATCGTATAACTATGCGGCATGCAAATAATCCCTTGAGTGCATGTTTGGCTTCTGTGCTCAATGCAAAATTAAATTCCTAGAACAAGTTCGCATCCTAAGAGCTCAGATGCCTCTCCCTCTTGGGAGGAAACTGAGTGTCAAAATTATTTGCGGCAATTGGTCTCGCCTTTATGGTGAAGCACTAAAAAAAGGATACCAGCTCCTGGGGAATGTACTAGGTCTGTAAAGGTACGAATACCAATCCGCAGACTCATTGGGAAAATATAACTAATTAAGATCTCTTTCGTAGAATATATTACCAAAATACACATAAGTACGAAGGGGAATAAATGAAAGGGTTATTTATATATATATATATATATAAATCACACAGGCATTTTATTACAATAATTTAAGTAAGAATTTTAAAATCTTGAATTGCTCTAAGCCAGTATTTAACGAGTCATTACTTAAACAAGGATACCTTCTTTAAGCGATTTATATCCGAAAACGAGAGCTTTACATAAATTTGAGCAAATCTAAATGTAATGACATTAATACCAGCTTTCCAAGTGAATATTCTGAATTTTCATTAATGAGATAGGAATTTTCGCAATGGCAAACTATATTAAATGTAACTCAAGGTGTATCTTAATTACTAGAGTTCACAGATGTTATTTACCTAAGTAAATATCATTATCTTTTATCATCGGATTCGAAATACGAATTTGATGTACCCCTCTATCTAATATTGTGTGATCTTACATAATAATATTTGTAGTTTAGTTACCTAGAAAATGTGTCTTGTAATACCGACTAAAACTCTTAGAAATTAATACAAGAATATATCCTATAGAAATTTAAAAATAAACGGCATTTTTCTTAGATTCATTACTTAAATAACTCTTATTGAATGGTATGGCTGGAAACTTTTATATACATGCTAAGATATGAATACATTTAAAAAGAGTTATTATTATAAATAAAAAGAGTAAAAAATTAGTCAAACTAATTTGATTACGATATGCTAATCGTTTTTATCATAATTTTGAAATAGTGTCAAATTGATCTTTGGCGATTGTATTAATGGTTTGGTATTTTAATGTTATCTCAACAACGAGAGCAAGATTTTACAACTATATGATGAAAAGAAATAATTTGTGTACCAATATCGAATTAGTTCGTTAAATATGTTATAAAAATATTATTTAAATAATAATGCAATGAAGACAGAGATTTATAAATGTTACATAAATGCTTCAGGTGTGCTATTCATTTAACCACTTATGTGATTTACCCGTACAAAGTACGGGCTACCCAAAGTTGACCTCAACTAGTTTGCTTGTATGGGCCCACTCATATTTTCTTTCTTTCTTTGATTTGCGCTTATTTTTAATTTTTATGCTGCATTATTTAGTGCTTATATTTTGAAAGGTGATGCTGTTAGTGTATGTTACTGCAATGCTTTTCGTCAGGCATTTTTTTTTTGTGCTGAAGACTGGAATCAGTATGATGTTTAGTTATAAACAATTTTAAAAAAATGTGTCTTTTTTGAAGCCTTTTGGGTAAAAAAAAATGACTGCTTAAGGGATTAAATCTAAACTATTATCGATTCAGTATAAAGCATAATCTGCTGGAGGTAAGTGTATTTCAGACAAATCTTTTAACAAAAAATGTTTGTATTGAAAAATGTTACATAATGGTCCAAACATATCACTATTCTTGTGATAATTAGTATTACAAATAGTTATGACGGAGTATTTAACAATTACCAAGATACCAGGAAACGCATTCATTAGAGAATTCCTATAATTTTGCTGCATTTAACTACCCATCATAAATATCAAACTTAAATATGCCATGATTGGCTGAAGTTAAATTACGTGAGCATGCATTCGTATAAAAATAAAATTAAAATGTTAAAAACTACTAGAAAAGGACGTAAGAGACATAGAAATACTTTGAATAAAATACATAAATTTAAACATCTTGCCTCTTGTTTAGGTTCACAATACACATACAGCATTTTTATGGTAACATCTGCGTATATTTAGCCTTTTAGACCAAATTTTTGAAAAATCTCAAATTTAAACTCAGACATGCAATGATTTATTAAACGGTCTTTTATTAAGTAAAAATGAAACACCTCACTTTGATCATGTTTGAAAAATTAGCAAAAAAATTGGTTTCTGCACGATAGCTTTAAGGTTATGATCCCGAGCTCATGGTCGGCTTTTCCTGAGTTTGAGTAGTAGTGCCACTGAAAACCCACCTTAGACATCACTAGAAAATATTAGGTTGCCAAGAAGGAAATAGAGCAGAGTTCATGTGTTATTTCATTTAGATGCCGTATGTTGGCATAATTTATTTTTCGTTTGAAAGGTACATCTTTTCGGCTTCTAAACACATATTTTAATTCGAAAAAAAATTAACAGATCTTCTTAAACTCTTAGTTTTATTGGAAAAGTTCAAATTCAATTATGAGCAATTTTTGCTCCTTTTCATACTTGACAACTTAATATATAAGAAATTCTTTTATCTCAGACTCTTTTCATCATGTCTTAATCAATATGTGTGATTTTTTTTCTGATCTAAATAATTTCTCCAAGGTTTTATACAGATCGCAAATGTTTTTCCCCATATGTCAATACATCCAAATGTTATTTCCCTTTTTATTCACGAAATTGTGAAAAGATTTCTATAGCATTCTGCGTGTAATCAGTTTGAAAATAATGTTGTCTTTTCAATATGATATACATGAAATATGTTCAATGACATAACCTCCAATATAAGGTTAAGAATTCACGCAGAAGATATGATGGGATGGATCTGAGGTATTGACAAGTATCCCTACTTTTAGAAATTCACCAATATCTTGTGCAGGATTCAGACTTACATTTTTGAGACATGAGCATTTATAAGCATGAAGTTTGTGTCACGAAATATTGAGAATTCTATGAAAATCGGTGGAACTATTTCGAAAGGGATTGTTAAGGGAAGGATGATGAAAGAAATCTTGAGATCTTTTTTGGTCAGCAGTGGGCATAGTAACGTCTTAAATTTCCTCCTTCAAATCAAAATTATTTGGAGTAGATCGTCCATAAGGTTTTCTATAATAGAAATTCCTTACAGATAACATATAGAAACCACATCGATTGCTTGGGTACATTTGAAAAGTTTTGAGAGACCTCGTTAGCGAATTTTTGGGATGGAACGTTTCTTAGGCTTTTATGTTGGTTTAAGTCCATTGAAAAGCGTTCAGAAATACATGGAAAATTCTAGACGTTGCTTCATCATTGATATGTTGATTTTGAAACGTGACAAAAGATAAAGGAATAATGTTACGTTGATAGACATTTATTGAAATAGCTTTATATGATACGGTTTTCATAAGCTTCGAATCAATATTAAAAAAAAAAAAAAAAAAACATTTTGTTTTGATTGAAAGAACATGGAAAATAAAGATTTCTTGATAAATTATACAAGGAAATTTTAATTAACAAAATAGTTAGCCTAAGTTCCCGTTTGAGAAACAGAGAAAAGTATTAATTGTTCACAAAATGTTTTTAAAAGCAATAAATTAATTCATATGCATAAAATATCCTCTGATACAAGAAATTAAACTTAACTGAAAAAAAAAAGTTTGATATTAGTGCACTGTCAAAATTAATTTATAATGTAATTTGTTACAGATTCTTCATAAGTGATTAATTGAACAAGTATCAATAAAGGATTTCAGATCAAAATGAAATAAATTACATGTGTTGATACAATTGCAATAAATATCACTTAGAACAGATAAACCGGAGCTTCTGTTGATTTAAAACTTAAAAAAATAATGAAAACAAAAGCTTTTTTTTAAAAAAAAATACTACAAATTAAAAATAATCAATTAAATATATTGTACAGATATATTACACACAAAAAAGAATTTTACCTAACATTTTTGTATTTGTATTGAATTAAAAACTTAATTGTAAAATTTAAAATACATGCTGTTTATATTTTATCCAGATGAAAACGTTAATGTTTGCGAGAAATACAATATGCAGTGTTTTTTTATATTCCTATTGCAAAGTTTCTAATGACTAAAAAAGTTACAAAAAACAGAAGTTCAATTTATTTTATATCAAAAAAATTGACGTATGAAATAAAAATCAGGTGTCGAATCATAGATGTTTTAAGCGGATTAAAACGCAAAATTTATAAACTAAGTTAGACTTTAAAAAGTAAGATAAAAAAAATGCGAGTTTTGTTTTGCAATAGTATTCTAGAAATTCCTACTTAATAAAAAATACTTTCAAGAAATGTAACCATAATTATCTTACATTTTATTTCAAAATTTATCCCGCATAAATCAAATTCTAATTCGCGCGGCATGGATAAAAAATAAATCAATATCATATTTTTTGCTCCTTTGAAAAAATGCAGTGAAATAAACATATGTATTGATGGACATATGGAATAAAAACTAAAGATAATTCATGTATTAAAATTTATTTTTGCCAAGCACTATGATATAAAGCTACATATACATTTTTATGAAGATTTGGGAAACAATAAATTGTACTTCTTTATCAATAAGTTTTTAGAAGCTACTATTTGTAAATGCTTGGTTTATTTTTTTAACTTTTAAAGTGTTCTAAATTAATAAATAATTTATATTCTACAAAATTCATAGTTTAAAACCTTCATTCAGCTGTATATTACTGATCAAAATTTGACATATATACTGAAAATAAAAATATAAACATGATATTTAATTTTAAAAATATTTAATTCAAATTTGTAAGCATAACTACATTTTTCTTACAAGCTTTGAAGTACTGTTGTTGAGGTATCAACTGAAAAGAGTACTAGATACTGCACAAATTAGTTACCAAAATAATAATAGCATGTATCGAAGAATAGCGAATAAAAGGTTGCATCCAAGTGTATGAAAATTTTCCTTTTTAAAATGAATTACACTCGCATAAATTTTTAATGATTTTACTCATTTAATCAAGCATACAAAAAATTTGTTGTAGAAATCCCTAGTGGTGTCGTAACCTAAAGGTATTCTACTATTTGCTCATGATTCATCATGAATACTTACTTAGAAGTTACGACAGACAAATCTTAAGAAGTAAAAGGATGATTTATCATCACATATCTTCAAGAACAATTAAATATGATTTATGTATAAAAAATGAAGATGAATTTGCTGAATTAATGATACTCAGTAGTTATCCCAAATAGGGAATAATAACTATCTGAAAAACTGTTTATACTTGTTTGGATGAGCATATAGTTAAGCTAATAATAAGTTTCATAATTTTTAAGACTACAACTAGAAATCTGCAAACTAATCACTGAAAGATAATTGTTCAGAGTTGCTATAGGTATCCATGTGTTAAACAGTTTTTTTACTCAACAGTTACTTAATTAAATTCGATTTAAATAATGATGATACACTAGTGCAAATTCAGTATATTTCACGTTGTATTTGTAAAATGAATTAATTTCGTACAAAATCTTTTTTTTTTTTTGTATTTTGAATTTTTATTCATACATTTAAGACTTGCGCTTTATATTCAAATCTTTTCCATTAGTAAAACAAAAAATATTTTCATTTGAGTAATGATCACAAAGGAACATCTCAATTGTACGTAATTATATAAGAAAATAAGTAAGAGGTTTTTAAAATTAACGATATAACAAAATTTAAATGGTTCCCTTATTTATTTATGTTTTAATCTATTTTTCTAGTGTATGTAAACAAAAGTGTTTAAATGAAATGTTCGATTAACTTAATTGAATATTTTTAATTTTTTGATATTGCATTTTCAGAGAAACATTCATAATTATTTATTTAATTTATCATTTTTTCCCTAATTATTTTGAATAATGTCTTAGTACAGCTAGTAATTTTGCTTCTTATAAAAGTTAATTTGTAACACATATCTTAGGAAAATAAAGTATACGTATTTATTGTTCTTTATTTGAAAATCGTATTGAAATTTTGTAAATATAAATAATTTTAGTGTCATAATGAATAAATACATTCACAAAAAAAATGTTTTTGAAAAGAAATGCAAATAAAAGAGTCAAAAGAAAAATTATTGAAATACACATTATTGAAAAAGAACACAGCTCTGTAGCATTCTGTCTTGCGCAGATTGTTACAGATCAATGTTCAAAGTATCAATGATAGTCTTCGAAGAAAGCATTATCCATGCAACACATTATACCTTACTGGGGTTTAAAGGTCTTGTTTATTGTGGGAACATCCAGGACATTGTACATACTACAACAGCCCTACTGATGTGGTCTGCTGAAGGTTCAACTCTGTCAAGAAGATTCGTCATTCTAATGTCATTCTGGACGTCTTGATAACCCTCGAACGAAGTGCATTCTTATTTTTATGCATCTTTGTCGTAGCCAGTTCACCAAATTTTTTTGTAGGTAGTTATCTATTACAATACAGAACGGATCAACATGTTCTTTAACCGATCATGAAACTCCCCATGAACTTGTCTTTCTTTTCTAAAACTAATTCAATAGCGCCATTTTTTTTTCTGTGACACATTTTCTTTTAACTGTAAAGGACTACATTTATGAGATACTTTCACCAGGAAAGTAACAAGATTCTTGTATAATCTCCTGGGTTTTTTTATATCTTTCTCTATGAGAAAGAACTAGCCGAGCATTTCAGATAATTTAGTTAGCTTGACGAGATTCATTTGCCTTACATTGAACAACTTTTTCAAAGCACAAATATTTTGTGTCGTCTTTGCTTTTCCACGCAGGTTCTATACATTAATACTGTAGTGTTTGCTTTGTTATTGATAAGTGTGTGCGAGCATTGTTGTGATATATTAAATTTATCAAGTGAGCTGAACAATTTTAATATGATTAAGATAAAATGAATCATGATAGTTTCTGAGAACAGTATGAATTATATAGTTTAACCTCTAAAGGGATATTTGTTAAGAGAAGACACGTTGTATAGTAAACAGTACTAACCTTAATGACATGTAATTAATCATGGATTTTAGACAGGCCATACAGAATAACATACAGTAGTGATTAATTATGACTGACATTTATGAGAACAATGAATTATTACTGTTGTAATAAATTCCGAACATCTTAATCCTTCGTTTTCTTTATTACGAATGAAAAATTTATACAATTTATACAACAATATAAGTCCAATTAAAACAGATTCTATTTTATTTTCCTATCATTTTAATTCAGAAATCCTGAATTGCAATACGAAAACCGGTTTGAAAATATTTGTTTTAAAGTATCGTGCGTGTTACGTTTGTTATAATAAGTATTTCAACGTTAATTTTAATCATTTACTAATAAAAAAGTACTCATGAAAATTAATATTATATTTTTGTACATGAATATAAAATATTTAGAATGATAAAAATGTTGTCTATAAAAAAGAATATTTTATTTTAATAGCAAAATAATCCATACAAGGTAACTTCTCTCTGTCTGAATACTTCTTTTTTGTGTTTTGGAGCTACTTTAATATTAATGTACATTTGAAAATGCATGCAGCATAAATGTTTTTTTTTAACAAAAAAAAGCGTTTTTCTTATGAATATCAAAACTAAAATTTACAAATGTATTTTTAGGGTCATTTGTCTGTGAAAATCCTCAATTATAAATATTGAGGCATAGACAGATATTTTAATGGATTATAGTTGCTGAGGAATTGTTTTCATTTGTTGAAACCAAGATTGCTAATTTAAGTTCATTTTGTTTCCACAGATAGATATAAAATATAAGAAAAATGTCTTTTGAAGAAGATTAACAGTGTTATATTCTATTGTTTGTAGTAAATTGGGATATATGTAAAACATATTTTTGATAATCTATACAGAAATTAAATTATTCATTTATTGATATTTCTTGTGTGTGTGTCTGTTTTTTTTTATTTAATACATTGAACCTTTTTTTTACTTAAAATCTGCACACATATTTTTGAAGGCTAATGTTTGAAATTGCTACATAAGAAAAAGCTTGATAAAAAGTTGAGTTTTTAATCGTATCAATTATTTATCCTTTACATACACAGGTGTCACTACAATCCTTGAAAAGTTTTGCGAATTCAGAAGAAATCACAGGATTAACACCTGCCCCAATCTACCTCTATTCCATTTGTTCAACGACCATCGAAAAAAAAAAACAGTTGCAAACCATATTCTTGTGATAAAAAAACAATACAGTCTTTTTGCTCACACTGCAAAAAATTCATCTGTAAAAATCGTAATCGGAAAAAACTGATTACATTTGCGTACATTGTTATTATAAGAAAAATAATGACAACGATTTTTCAGAACAAAAAATACGTTCAATCTCATTTTTTTCTATTGAATTTTTTTTTATTCCAGAAGTATTCTTAATTTGCATAAAATATTTTGTTTTGTATGTTAAACAACATTGAAATCAGATAAATATGTTTTCGTTTCATTTTATTGCTTATTATACTCATACTTTATTTAAACAAATCATTTTAATAAGTTATGAGTATCCAAAGTTTATTGATATTTAATGCCACAAGCAAAATCAACAGCCTACCGAAATAGCTTTATATGCAAATGATTTTCGTAAATTACTTTATCAAACACATTTCTTAGTTCTTTTACAAAAATAGAATTAAATAAATCGCATATTGTTTGTCTGCAGCTTAAATATTGCTTCATCTCGACATTATTTTTCAATTCACCAAGGGAAACATTTCTCGTTAAAATACATATCTTCTGCATATATATTTATATTTTTTTTAAAAAATTCTTTTGAAAATTATTCTATTTCCTTTACAGATGTATATTGAAACTTAAGGAATTCTCATGGTTTAGTAAGGCTATTTTTCTTATATTAACATTACAAGTGTTTTTCTTAATTCTAATGTTTAACTTTTATTTGTTAACCGCATATTACATGAACTATTAAGACTTAAAGAAGGAAGTTTTGGTTCTTGTATTCAATAACTACATAGAATTAAAAGGCGTGCATTAAATTTCATGTATTAGCTTAAATAATTTCTTCCAGTTAATAATTCGAAAGTTATATTATTGCATTCACAAGCACAAAACAAACAAATAATAAACCAAGCAAAGTGATTAAAAAAATTTATAAGAAAATATTTTTATTACATAACTATTAGCTTTATACAATTTTTATCGAATGTTATAAATAAATCTATTTCACACAAATATTTTTCGAAATAAATGAAATTTTTGTAACATACGACTTTTCTTTTGTATTGAGAGAGAGAGAGAAATGCATTAAATATAAATGATTCCACATTAATTGAAACAATTTTAAAAAATTCCAAGACATATTTTAGAAAAGTGATGATATACTTTTGAGTTTTTTTTCACACATTACAATACGACATTATTGAAACTGTAGTATATTTTTTCCCAAAACTACAAAGATTCTTATTTTCAAATAAAATAATGAGCATTTTCTAATCATAATAAAAAAAATGTATATTCTGAATTTTTTTTAAATAAAACATTCTGAATAAATCAATGAAGTATGCATTTATTTTTTGCTTTATGACACTAAAAATATTAATGTTTCTTATTTTTAAATAAGCGCATCAAACTAGTACAAGAGTAAAAGAACTTGGAGAATGCTTCCTGAAAACACATTCATGATTCATTTCAGAAAAAAAAGCGTCATAAAAGAATGAAATTGTGGTAAAAGACAGAAAATAACATGACTTTTCCATTTGATTCACCATTAATGTTGCCTTGTGGATTCTGTTTTCATTCAAACGTCTTTTTTCTAGGTATTCTTTCCAAATCTTGCGAGAATTCACTTGAATAACAATTTAAGAAAAAAAAGCAAAAACACAGAAGAAAAAAACATTATAGAATTTTTGAGTCATTTTTTTTTTTCCTTTTGAAGGTGCCGTTTTGGATTTTACCATATTTTTGATGAAAGTTACGCTGCATGAATTATGTATACTTCTATGGTACAGTACAAAAATAATTTTATGGTAAAAATTACAGTAATGTTTTTCAAATTTACTGTGATATAATTTAAACTACTTTATTCACTAATTGTTATTTTTTTTTATTTAAATTTTTTGTTTCATGTCTCCGTGAACAATTTTTTTTTCTCCAGTAAATTCTACATTTTCCATTTAAAAATCTTATATTTTCTTTTTTTTTTTTACTTTGATCAACAATGATGGTTTATAAGATTTTTACAAGATGCTCTTTAAATTAGATCTAGATTTTTTACGACTAAAAGGAATATTTTCCCCGTTTTAATATTAGAGATTGTCGTTTTTAATTACAACTTATCAGCATTTTTTGCACTCAGTGGCTAAGCAGAACGTATTTTGAATAAAATAACGTAAATGAGAACATTCAAGAAAAAAAAAAGAAGAAAAATCGTCACATCAATTTGTACCTAAGGTAAAACATTTGCAGGAATTACTCTATTATTATTGCAGTTTATTTTGTCTTGTGATAATATAGGATTTTTTTTTCATATGTTTTATGTTATTCGATAAGCATAATTTTGTGCAATTATAAAGTATCTTTTAACAAATGCAAACGAATGCCTGCTAATGACAATTAATTTCATAGGAATAATTATAATCTATTCCCATATAAAATTCCGAAAACTACCCATCATATACTAATTTTTACTTTTAGCAACCTTATGGTCCAGTAAGTGTTAATGAATAATAATTCCCCAACCAAAGTTATTATTAAATCACATTCTTGAATAATAAATTTGATTCATTTGAAAGTTAATGCTATTTTCACACAATTGTATATTTAAATAATAATCTTATTAATACTTTTGACTCATTAATTTAATTGAAATGGTAGCAAAAACACATATTTTACAATAACTAACAAAGTTTTGCCACATTATATTAAAAATAATTTCCCCAAAATTTGCAGTCGACAATTATCATTCCTTATAAACCACTGCATAGTTAAAACAAAGTGAGTTGTAAATTTCATTTAAGTATATTTTGTGATAAACGATTTCTTTACCTGCAACATTTGGCTATTAAACGTCATTATTTGGGTATAAAACCAATTTATTCCTTTACAGCAATAACACGAAACGAATAGAATGTATCGAAAAAGGAAAATAGATTACATTGAATACATTCAAACCCATTTACGAGTCACATAATTATCTTTGAGAAATACACTCAAAGTCGCTAAACATATAAACCATCCTACTTTCCTTTATTCGTGTCTCATTTTCTCTCTTCCACCATTTTATGTACCTTAACAAATCGAAGGGAAGCAAGAAATTGTTATGATTAATGATATATTTTGAAATTACAAATCCATAACACCAGGACGTCCTTCTGCAAATAAATGGCGTCCCATTATGAAATGTATTTAGGATTTGCAAATGAGGCCTCGTCTGTTTCTAGCACAATAAACAAGATTCGATGATTGAGTGAAACGAAAAAGAGAGTGAGAGAGAGAGGCTCGTCTGGATAATCATCAAAGGAATAAGACGAAAAACTCCGTGATCCAGTGTCCGGTGCCTTAATCTGAAATCGATGTCAAAATGAGTTTGTTTCCCTACGGAAAAGGTCACAATAATTGTTGCAGCTCAGATATAACACACATTCTGGCATCCAGAAGAGGAAATAGGATTTCGATTACAGAGAACTTTTATGAAAGAAGCTTCACGAAGAGATTCCATTAAGAGTGCATAAATTGAAACTTGGTACGCTTTCTCCCAAGACTAATATTCGGAAAAAATATCCTATGAGGTTATTAATGCTATGAAGGCCGATGGTAGGTTTTTGGAAGGTTGAAATAAATGTGGTATTCTACCATTAAATGGATGAGGTGAAGAATTGTACTACCTTAAATTACTTTGCTGTACTATTCAATGCATGACTCCATGTTATTCAGAAATGTAAAAATAAAGGAGGAACGTTTATTAATGTGTCTAAATAGCATATTAGCATGTTCTGAGTTTATAAATGGTGTCTAATATGTACTCTTATGAATACTTTATGTTTATGACATTCACACCAAATATTAAAGTGCATTTTTTAATGTTAGAGTGGAAAGGAGAATTCCATTAACTCAGTGCTTCTCAAACTTTCAATATTTGTGACACAATTTCCAATCATAATAATCGCGCACCCTCCATATAATGACAATGCATTCAATGCAATAATAACGTACTTTGATGTAAAGCTACAATAAGATTTTAGAGTTATAAACTATTAAAATTATCAAGATAAGTATTAAGTTTTGTATATAATTTTGTAAGTGACAAGCCAATCAGAATCCCTAGGAATTATTAAAGCTCTTCTAAACATGTTTTTGATAAATTAGTATCAAATACATTGTACAGTGGCTATACATTTATAAGTATATTATATCTGTGCTAATGTGTATTTTATTTTTTTATTATGACAATATATACTTTGTTTTGCTTCACTTCACTAAATTTGTAAATTTTCGAATCTTTTTATTTCGACTTTTCGATGTGTTCGCACCCTCCACATAGGATTATAACGCCTTCCTAGGGAAATGCGCCCCCATAGTTTGAGAAACTCTGCATTACCTCATAAAATGTTATACCTTTTAATTTGATGAGTAACACTTCTCAAGGCAATTAAATGTAGAATATAACAGCATATGTTCTTTTTTCAGTTTTAGTCTGTGTGTGCTAGAAGGACACCAACGTAGTGACAGCTCCAACCTGGTCACATCTGTGTTACGTGCATCATACTTGGCAAATTTTGCAACCTAGTTCGAAGCATCCTCGCTTACGATAGCATATTACCTCTGACTTGCATCCAGGGCTCTATGATAGCCCATAGATACGTGAATTAATTGTGTGGAAGTGTTCTTTTGGCAAAGACATACAGACATTTTCCTATTAATAACGCCCAATTGTATACTGCCCTCCTCAGACAAAGTAGTCTGCAACATGCGCATATTTTTTCTTTGCGTCATTCTCCACTGGTCCTTCACCATCCAAAAATTATTTAATAGTGAATGGAAACCAGTTGCATGCTTTGCTACGGCCACTGAAACAAATGGCTAACATTGAATGGAGGAGCATCTCTCAGGACACTATCTTTCCTGTCACTGACTGTATTCAACTCCTGTATTTAGTCGTGTTGCTTCAATCATCCATGGAGGGCTTGCAATCTACTTAGAAGTTACTTTCACATATCTTTAAAAAAATAAACATCATATTACTAGCTCTTCTCTTTACTGGGGTTCTTCACTCTCTTGCCACTCCTACTTAACGATGATTTTTCAAAGTAAAGTTGTGTAAATTTTGTTGTATCATATGTTCAATAATTTCAAGCAAGACAACACTTATGGAGAAAGCATTCCTGTATACGGCAATTTATTTAGCACCATATATAGAGAGAGTTAAAGTTTTATAACTATTTTTCAACGAAATTAGAAACTTTCATGTCTATATTTTTTAAAAGACACATTTCTACATATATGCATAATATCTATCTATATATATACACTCATGGACAAAAAAATTAGCGCACCAAGAAATAATTGCGGTATCATAACGAAACTTTCATGAAGATACATGTCGGTGAGATATGCAAATGATTAGAAATACAGCATGATTGTGCATCACTTATAGCCCGTAGAGGGCATTTTACGTCGTTCTACGTGGAGTATGAAACAGGTAACCAAAAATTGTTTGAGTGTGTTGAATCTTTTACGAAGAAAGAGCTGAGTTAGGCATGCTATTACGCCTTTTTCGAAGACAATATGAGAAGCTGTCGCAGTTTGAGAGGGGGAAAACATCGGAATGATGGCAGGTGGGTGATCAGCTAGGCGAGTAGCTCGTCAATTCGCCCGCTATTATTGTGTTGTGAGGAGGTGTTAAGACCAGTGGATCCCAAAGATGTCATTTACACAAAAACCAGAATCAGGACGCCTTCGACAAACCAGTCGTCGAGAACACTACATCGCAAGAAATACACGCGTACAGCCAACTGCTTCATCGGCCGCCATCTAGGCACAGGTAGCACCTTTACTCTGGTACCTTGTGTATTCTCGAACCATATGAAGGCTCCTGGCTGAAGAACATTTGGGATCGCCGTGCCCATTACGTGTGCTGCACTTGATACCCACCCACCGACGCCTCCGTTTGCAGTGGGGCCGCACACGAGGAAACTGGACTATAGCAGAAGGGAACCAGGTCAGCTTATGGGAGGAATCCAGATTCAATCTCAACAGTGATGACAATCGTGTTCATGTGTGGAGACCCCGTGGTGAACGCCTCAATTCTGCCTTTATTTTACAGCGATACACTGCTTCCACAGCTGATGGGATGGCATGGGATATCATTGCCTTATATATATGATTAGCCCTAGTATTTATCCAACTTCAATATGACAGTCCAGCGGTTTGTCTATGACATTCTGCAATCACATGAGTTTACACTCATGCAACGGCTCTCAGGAGCCCTTTTTTAACAAGGCAAGTTAGGCCTTACACGGCATGGGTGTCACAATACAGTCTCAGCATTTTTACTACCCTTCCTTGGCCTTCCAGATCCCCAGTTTTGTCTCCAATCGAGCATATCTGCAATCATTTGGGATGGCTAGTTGGGCATGCCACGAATATGAACGAACTAGAGACAAATTTACAGCAAATATGGAACAAAATGTGTCAAGAAATCATACAGAACGTGTATGCCTCAATGCCTGATTGTATCTCATCGTGCATTCTCACTAGATGGGGTTCAACAGGGTATTAAATCATCCGTTCTTTTTCCTTTTACTCTGAAATAAATGATCATCTTTCTTGGATTTTCTAATCATTTACTTATATCAAAGTAGTCATTACGTATGTAAAATTTCGTTTCATTTTGACGACTTCTTGGTGCGCTACTTTTTTTTATCCATGAATGTATATATGTTATTTTACTTTGCTGTCTGGTTTATCATCCACGTTTGTTAGTAATAGTCTTAACTTTTCAACATAGCTCTTTTTTTTCTATTATGTCTAAAATTTCTGCTGTACGGGGAAAATGAATCCATAAAGTATTGCGAACCCTAAATCACTGGCCTAGAAATCATGAGTCCAATCATTTTAGTCCAAAGACTCTTATTGTATCTACATCTGTTAAGCCTCTTTAACTCCAATTTCTTTCTTCTTTGGCATTGTAGGTTATACAACATTTTTTACTTGGTATATCTATTTTTTTTCATTATATTCTCTATCTATCTATCTATCTATATATATATATATATATATATATGTATATATATATATTAATATTATTAAGGTATCCAACAACTTGCGACAATTTAAAAAAAATGGAGAGGAG
The DNA here is from genome assembly GCA_019973955.1 of Trichonephila inaurata madagascariensis. NCBI lineage: Eukaryota > Metazoa > Arthropoda > Arachnida > Araneae > Nephilidae > Trichonephila > Trichonephila inaurata. The sequence continues at coordinate 101,478 of BMAV01005417.1, forward strand.
AGATTAATAGGGATTTTATTGTGGTTTTTAGATTTATTTAGAACATTTTAAGAAAAAAAAGGCTAAAATTCAGAATAGAAAAATAAATTATTACTTCTAAAATGGGAAAAAATGGGTAAAAATTGACAAAAATTACATAAACGGAGCCCTCTTTGCACAAATAGTAAATGAACAAATTCTCAATTTTTCAATTTTGATGTATTACTTTGCTATTCCTTTTTGAAATGACTTTCAGGATAAGAGATATTTTAATTTTTACAAAAAATTGGAGCACTTTATCTTAGGTATTATATAAAATTGCTTAAAAAACAGTGATTATATTCACATAAAGAAATGTAACTTTATAATAAAACAGTGATTTATAAGTCTGGAGGTTAAAACACTTCTGCTGTTATACAGAACATACAAGCAAAATTTCAGCAAATTATTTTAAAAATTGTTTGAGTAATCACTTTTCTTGTTTGAACTTTTCGAAAAAAACATATTTCTAGTAAAACGCAATTTAATGTTTGACATCTTATCTTAAGTTATGGAAACAGCTTTTATACTAAAACACTTGTAGTTTTTGTTCTACTGAAAGGAAAATAAAAGTCTTGGTATTTTTATTTAGCTAATAATAGCCTTTGAAGTAAAATATCCCAAAACAATTTTGACAATTTTTTAAAAAAAATCATGATTTAAGGGGAATCGGATACCTTAAATCATTTTATCTTTTTTTTAATGTGAATGCCTGATTTTTTTATTATTACAATATAGGTTTATTTATATTTCAAATTTAAACATAAATTATAAATGTTTGTAAAGGAGAGGAGACTCTATGTGATATATAGGTATACATCGCAAAAAATCATATTGCCCAAGCTCCGTGATGTATTATACCCATTTTATAGCAATATTCAAAATGAGAAAAGAAACATTTTGGATATGGAAATAACATATCCAAAGCAAACATTTTGAAGCGTAACTTTCATTTTTCATGGAAATAAACAGCACAGTTTCTATACGTTTTGTGATAAATGGAAAGCACATGAAACACGAAAAAAAAAATTCCCTACAGCTTTTTTTTTTTAACTTTATAAAAAATAATTTGAATGCACGTTTTTTTCTATTATGAGCAAAATTATTATTTCTATTGAAAGTAAAAGTAATTCTTTTGGGGAAATTTTGGTAATAATCTATATCTATATAGATTCTACGGTGTGTCTATAAGTGTATGTGCGTATGTCTGTCACAAATTAAAAAACACTCATCTCGGCGACGGTTGCCGTTTAACAATTCTGCTGTTTGGCAATGTTATTTCCTTACTTTGCATATTTCATAGGGTACTTAAAATACCATTATTAATAAAATTTTAGAGAAGGTGAATTCTCGCTAAGTCTAATTAGTTCTTCGTGAGGGGGATAAAATGTGACGTTGTTTGCGTCACTATCAGAATTTCGGATTAACTCAATAATTCACTGTTTCAAGTAATTTTGAAATACCTCTCGCGGTATTATAGAAACAAAACAGCTCTCTTATGAAATCAATTTTGAGAGGGTAAATTTAGTTCTAGCACACACACACACACACACAATTTTCCTGTTAATATTCAATTCTCGCACTTCAAACTCTCGCCATATCCACACTCAGAAAAGTGCTTTTTTTATATATATATTTAAATCTTTATTCAAATTCTTTAAGGATTTCTTTTTCAGTGAAGCCCATAAAGCTTGCCTCATATTATCTATGTCTATTTCTGCGTCTGTCAATTTATTTAGACTTCATAGAGATTTTTTGTCTTCTAACTTTTTGCCTTTTAATTTTGATTTTAATACCATAAGTCACGTCCCCATCTTTTTCTAAACATCATCAACACATTCTAATTTTCCATGTGGACATCTTTATAAGATTCAGATTCTAAAGCTGCGCTGTATGCTTTAGAGTCATCCTCACACCAAATGATATGTATATTGTAAATTCAGAAATGCCTCTGAACGATGCAAGATACGAAATGAACCTTCCACTTCCATTCCTCCACTATTTCCAAAGTAATTTACCGAATACTCAGCACTATGTGCATTTTCGTTGAAATTACATCAGAATTGCCTCGATAACATTTCTGTATCAATACACTATTTAGAGAAGTATGACCCCTTTTTTGCCAGGAACCATCGACTGTTACAGGTAAATTTGAGCTACAATCATTAAATGATCTCAACCTTTCATTCCTTCAGTGGGTCGATAAATGAGTACCAAGCTTGTGCTTGGGGATTAAAAAACTTGAGGTTTCACTTCAGCCTGACCACCTGATCGGGACATCTGCACATGAATCTTAGTGCTCAAAGGCCATATATACTAAAATGGGCACCGTAGGCCTTATCCCTCATAGACTATTGTGTCACTGAGTTTGCGTTTGATTTATTATTAAATGATACTGTTTTAGAGCAATTAATGCCGCAGACACTTTGTCTACTTTTCTGTTGCATTATTTAATGCATGCATGGACTTGTAACGCCACTTTGATGGTGGTGAAAAACTCATAAATACACAAAATACTTTCACAACTGATTCTCATTTTCCAACTGACCTCATAGCACGTGCTAGTGTTCGCATCATATAATTGTGTATCTTTTTAATTAACTACAGTTTTAATAAGCCTAGTATTAAGAAATGGTTGATTGAGACCACAAAATTCGCGACATATTAACAAATCTGTATCCAGGCCATGGATTTGGCGACCAAAGTGTATATCAATACCTCATTTTTTACATTTTTCTCATACTGCATGTGATTTCAAATCACTAGAAAGGAGTGGAATGTCAATTATTTTACAAAAGCTTTCAAATTAATCTAAAAACGAAACGTATTCATCATTCAACTTACCTAATTTTGACGTTGATGCTGAATTATTTATTATAATCATAATAAAGGTCATATTATATAAAAAAAAATGTCTCATCCTTTGTTGAATCTTCACACTTCAGAGGGTGAAAGATCGCGATAATCATACCGCAATAAAGGTTCTCACCTATCAAAGCAGTATGGGTACTGTTCTATCTTAAATAAACGCAAGGGGAAAATTTCTTAACTTTTCATTTCTAATTATTTTCCTTGACTTAGGGCAAGGGTGTCCAACACGTGGCCCGCGGGCCACATGTGGCCCGCCAGTACTTAAGTTGCGGCCCACCAACTCTTTTTTAAAAAGATTTTTAAATATCCGGTTTTTAAAGTTTTTTTCATTTTGAAATTTATTTGAGGGGAAATTTATACATACATATATATTATATATATATGAATACATATACATACATATATATACATATATATATATGAATCTACAATGTGTTTGCCTGTTACCTGTTCTTGTTTTAAGATAAATCCTTTTTGATCATAGAAATGTCCTTTAGAATAAAATAAATTTATATTTTATCAAACAGTTACATTTGATTTTTCTATAATAAATTACTTTTTTAATAAATTCCGAAATGCATTATGCATATCCTTTATTATGAATGGACCATGATTCTCTGTGTGTGTGATTTTCATTTCTCCTCCTCCTTTTCTGTTTGAAGTGCCTAAAAAGCAATAGGCAGTCAAAGATGTTTTTTGTATATTAAAAAATATATATATTTATCACGGTTTAGATAAAGGGCAATGTATATACATAATTGTTTGCGAATGACATCACTAACAAATTTCAACAATGAGTAACGAAAGATCAATTCAAAATGTTGAATGTAATATTTTAAACATTATTTGATCATTGCATTATTATATTATATAAATATTATTATATTATATATGTATGTATACATGAAAAATAATGAAAACAATAATAATAATTCATTTTGTTTTTAATTTTCACTCAATAGATGGTTTTTTTTTTTTTTTTTTTTTTTCAAAACTGATGTAAAGGTAAATATTTTTATGTACGGCCCGCTAGATTATAATGTTTTTCCGAAGTGGCCCGCAAGATCATTCGGATTGGATAGCTCTGACTTAGGGAGTGGAGTATTTGAAACAGAGTAAATTCATTCATTACCATATCTTCCGTCTATATTTTAGAATACGAGGTGTGTCTAAGCTTCAATGTTGCAAACACCGCCTTATAGGAATGTTCTATAAAAATTTACCACTGAATGGAAAAATCATTACTTTTTTCTGTCTTATAGGTTTAGGTGTTGGTTTATCAGCAATCTTTTTCCGTTAAAAAGACCTCGTAAAACCAGTGTCAAATAGCATAAGAGTTAAGAATTCATTAATTTCGGATTTAATTTTGGTAAACATCTTTTTAAAAGAATTTAACTAATAGAAAAAACACCTGCTGCAATTTCTTCTTCATGGTCTCATTTTTGTAAGAGTTTATTAATTTTTTATACTTACGTCCAGCACGAGACGAATAAATTAGGTAACATATATCTTCATTGTGTTCCTCTGAAAATTCTACAGTATGATTTTTCTTATTTTCAATCCTCGGTTAGAGACAATTTAAGCCCAGGCAAAAAAAAAGCCCAGTCTTTTAGATTAAAAAAAACTCTCATTTTTTTTCTCAAAATGTTAGAAATAGAGGCACAATGAGAAGAAAATGAATTCCTGGGATGATTTATTTGTTCAGTAACTGCTACAAATTCTTGAGGTAACGGAGTGGACTTTAAATCTCTTCAAGAGGACCGTTTGGGAGGAGATCTGGCTTCCAAAAATTAGGACTACAATCGAAAATCTATGCTCACACCCTCTAATTTTCCTTGGAATAAAAACTAAAAAGTCAAAAATATCTGCATTAAGAGAATCATTTACGTGTTTGATAAATTCTACTAGGTTAAATTTAAACTGCTAGGAACACTTCTCAATGTTATTGCAGGAAGCATAGTATTATAGGTATCCGAATTAAATCTCAAAGACGATAAACTGTGAATATTAGCTTTGACTACATCGGGAAGTTTCCTAAGTTTGAAAATGTCATTTATTTTATGTACTGGTGTTAAATTGAAGAGTTTATTAAAATTATCTTGAATGCTTAAATATTTCGATCCCAACGATTGCTGTAGAATGTTTAAAGCAATGTTGTAACTTTGATCAATTATTACAAATCTTTCTATTGCCACTTAGCCTGGACCATCGTAACTACTGAGACCATTGAATTTCTGAATTTTGGTATGATTTTCGATATTGTGTATAGAAACTTTAAGAGTATTTCAAAAATTTAGTTGCTGAGTCATCTAAACAAAGTATTTAGAAATCTAAAGTTTAGGCAATTGCCCAAATTTATAATCAGAAACAGGTTGGGGATAAGAAATTAACGTTTACTCCCTAAATTATTATTAATATCACCAACAAAAACTTTTTTTGTTCTCATTGTCCCTTATTTTCCTGCTCCCATGGAAAAAGATTAATGATATAATATCTCATGTACTAAAGACACATCTGTCTCATAATACTGCAATTTTATAGCAGTTCTATTTGTTCAGATACAATACATGCATACACAAACAGTACGTGCGTATGTATGCATGTATGTATATCAATGCCGTGCGTATGTATGCATGTATGTATATCAATGCTTCTCAAACTTACCGTTATTTGCAACCAATTTTCAATCATAATTTTTATCCCGTACCCCCTCCTCCCTCCTCCACGCACAATAACAATGTATGGAATGCAATAATAATGTACTTCAAGGCTAAACGTACAATACAATATGACCTTAATTATGAACTGTATAAATTATCAAGATAGTATTAAATTTTTACATGTTACTTTGAAGAAAGAATTTTTATAAGTAAGTTACTTTTAAGTAGGGTTAGTACTGTGTTTGATTTTAATTTTTAAAGTGAAACAAATTATAATTTTTTTTAATTAAATTAAATATTTACTTCCTCGACCACATATATTTTGTATCCGTTTCAACTCCATCCAGATTTTCTGTGTTGTCTGCTTTGACGAGTAAATACAGACCTCAGTTAAAAAAAAGAAATTTAAATCAGTGTAAACTTCTAATATTAAACCCTCCTTTTAAAAGCTTTGCTTAGCAAGACAAGACTACACAAAGGGTGATTAATAATTATTAAGCTTGCTCTTAATTTAGTATTGATAGTTATCAAGTATGGTGCATTACAAATACATCTATGCATATATTATATTAGTGTAAATTTGTACTTTTTTATTATGTTACAATGCATATTTTGTTTTGCTTCCTTTCAGTAAATTAATAATTTTTAAATAATCTTTTCCTTTTTTTTACATTTAAATATGCTTGCTCCCTCCCTCCACGTAGTGATTTAGAGTTATCAAGCCCCTCTAGGGGGTGAGCCCCACTGAGAATTACGAAGTACATACAACCAACTCTTTTTTTATACGGCACATATATTCCTTAAAAAACATGTAAAAAATACATGAAACATATGGTAAATTTGGGGATTTGTTCCACAACTTGATATTCACTCTTGTGGCTACAACTGCTGTTTTTAAAAATTTGCGAGATTTTTTTTTTGGACGGATTGAATAACTACAGCGGAAAGTAATAGCTTTTGAATAAGGAGATAATTTTCAAAGACTTCCAATTTGCTAAACTTATGTTAATTTTTTAATGCAGCAAAGGTGCTTAGAAGTTACATTTTACTTTACAATTGAAAGCAAAAGTTACTTTCCGTAATGTCCTCAAAATCTCTTCTAAATGCATACTACTTACATTTTATTATAAATTGATGACAAATATCTGCTTGTAATCAATACATCACATTTTCTTGTGATGGAAACCTCGGATACACGATTACAAAGTATTTTTTATTGAAAACAATTATCAAATCCCCAAGCACCACAAAGTATCACAAGTGGCTCCAGAAATAAGTATTAGTCACAAACAAATGAAATAAGGAAAACAAATGAAGTTACGAAATATTTACAACACACTCACAGACCTTTTAAAGGTACTTCTGGAGGAAATATGTTGCTGAAGATTCGGAGGCCAATAAATATTAAGTATCTTGAAAGACAATCCTAGGATATTTAGTTCACTTTCAAACTTGGAACACAGAAGAAGCACATGTTCTACATTTTCCTCACCACCAATATCACAATTACAGGAAGATGATGGAGCTAAATTAAATTTGTTCAAGTAGCTTTTAAAGTTACCATGAGCAGTTAGAAATTGGGTTATTTTGTAAGAATACAAAGTATTACCGGCCCAGTAATAGAAAATGAGCGGATACACAGCCTGTTTGCCAAGTTTTAAATCATTTGGTACTGATTCTAATTTTCTGACAGCACTAATATCTGTGTCAAGTCAAATATTTATAATATCGTTTGCTTTTGATTTTTTAAAAAATATTTACATTTCGATCAGATTGTTCATATATGGAAACACAGCATAAAATATAAGCTCCAGATCAAGAAGACTTATAAATTGATGAATGTATAGGACGTGAGATTTGAAAGTTCAACTTATTGATATCTGAGGCTTACAATTGTATATTCGGAATGCATGTGGAATGAACTGCATTGATTAATTTTATTTCTGTTGCTTTTATCGCTTGTATCTTATTCAGTTTTTTAAGTACCAATAATATTTTTATATAGGTCAGCCAAAATTATAACTACGCATTCGAAAATTTATTAAAATCACCTTTAGACTCATTGTAAGGATACTTGAAAAACATTTACTAATCTTCATCTAGTGACAATGATTAAATTTGAATCGAAATGCAGTGGCAATTCAGATTTTTGACCTTACAATGCTTTATAGAACGTGGACAGATGTATTGTATAGACTCGATGTATTGTGCGCAAATAATGATGCGTACATTGAAATCGTTCAACAAAACATTGTCAAAAAACTTTGATATTTTCTTTACTGAACAAAAACAACCGTAGGGAAATATCTTTATTTATTTATTAGTAATTAATGTTTGTAAAAGCAGTCATAGTTTTCGGACTACCGGTATAATATTTACTACTGTGAAAAATTGTTTAAGGTATCCGACTACGTTCGGAACCATGATCTTACAAAAGCGTATAAATGGATAATATTTATGATATTTAGTGTCACTTAGATTAAAACATATATATAAAATTGTTTTAAGGACATTTTGACAAAAAAAAAATTATTTAAATACAATATTTTGGCAAAAAATTAACTTAGAATAATCTTTTTTCAAAATGTTCTCCTTTTGTGAAAAATGCTTCTATTATAATAATATTTTGCCTGTATATAGCTCAGACCTCTCTACAGAGGCTCAACTAGAATTTTTGAAAAAGTCACAATATTTTCAGAGTTACCACCAATTGAATTAATTATTGGCGTTTTTTTCTTAAAATTGTTCCCCTCTGTTGTCGGAAAATAGGAATAAACCCACTTCTAAGTTATATATTTCAAAAATTTTAGTTGAGCCTCTGTAGTGAGGTATGAGCTATACACAGGCAAAATATTATTATAATAGAAGCCTTTTTCACAAAAGGAGAACATTTTGAAAAACAAATATTCTAAGTTAATTTTTGGCCAAAATATTGTATTTAAAAAAAATTGTTTTTGTCAAAATGTCCTTAAAACAATTTTATACATGCATTCTAACCTAAGTGACACTAAATTTCATGATAATTATCCTTTATGCGCTTTTGCAAAATCACGGTTCCGAACGTAGTCAGATACCTTAACATGAAATTGAGGGAACTGAAATATTTTTTCGTGTCAAAAGATACTGCAAAAACAAAAACAAAGCAAAAAACGTATATTCAACAAAATTAAGTTTATTAGAGTACATTTTATTTACATCAGTGTTTCTCAAACTGTGGGGCGTGCCTCCCTAGGGGGCGTCATAACCTTACGAGCGGAGCGCGAGCCTTTCGAAAAGTTGAAAAAAAAATTCTTTTAAAAATTATTAACTTACTGAAAGTAAACAAACAAATACATTCTGACATATTATAAATAAAATACTCATTTTCAATATAATGCACTTATAAATGTATCAGTAGTGCATAATCTATTTTATAATTAACTTAACAATACTAAGTTAAGGGCAAGTTTAATAGTTTCCAGTGACCCTATGGATTTGTGTGTCACATATAAAGTTATAATCCAACATTAACACGTATCTCGATAATTTGTACGGTTTATAATTAATATCTTTAATGCCGATTAAAAATTATGCGATTCGCTCTCCAATGCCCCCGTTTAGCACGTAGGTAAGTGTATGTGGTGTATTGAGGGGGTAGGTGGTAGAAAAGGAATAAACAATGAAATCCTCTGAAATAAGTGAATCCTTCGCAAACACTGTCAAGGTCATTTTACTGCTTTCTAAAGCCTTAGGAATAATTTTATGGATAGCAGATCTCAGAAAAGATATAACTTTGGAAAGACGTATATATACGTCTGAGGACAATAAACACAGTGGCTAAGCGAGATGTTTATATACGTTGGATTCTTAAGAGGTTTAAGTCGTAATGTATGTTTAACGTCATAGTATTAGTGAATTTGATACACCTCTATTATATGGAGGGGGCGCGATGCAAATTATGATTGAATATCGGGTCGCAAACATTGGAAGTTTGAGAAACACTGATTTACATAGATCTGTATATATGCATATATTTAACACTAGAAAGATTGAAATTTAGTATATGCCAATATATTAACCAAAAGGAGTCAAAATGACTGCATTGTGAAAGAATAACTAATGTGTAAAGAAATTTGTTTCAAATTAATTTTTAATATTTTTTTTTATATTACTTACAGTCATATAACAAGTTATTAGTAAATATTAACAATAAAAAAAAAATTTACTTCACTTGGGAAAAAAATGTATTCTAAAAAGTTTTAAAAACTGTGTCATTATACACACCATTGTTTTTCTAATTGAAACTAAAAAGCAGTCAAAATGACTTTTTTTGGCAATCTAGTTTTAATAAAAATCAATGAAACTTATTTCCAAGAACTTAATGAAATTTAATACAAAATATTCAATTTTTTTAAAAAATAAATATTAACATAAATAAAAAAATAAAACATTTATTTAGTTTTCAGAAAATAATTTGATATTTTTCCTTTGTATTGTCTTTTTAGCACCAAATTTCCAACAACTTGTTTTATGTCACCCATTTTATTATTCATTTCACCACTGGAATGTGTATCTAAATATCTGCGCATAGTTTTCATGATGTTCCTCATTTAGGATGATGTGGGAATAGAAGTCACACTTATTATTTCATTTTCAGAATCTGTATCGATGATATTTTTTGAGCTTTGAGCAAACTTCAAAATGTCTTTTCCTGCAATAATTGGAGATGTACACACGTTATCATCATCTACTGGAAAGGATTCCTCCGATGATACAGTTGGACTGCTGGTGTTTTCTGTATTTTGTTCATACCCGGAAAGGAAACTTTTTCGTGTTAAAAGATTTTCGTTTCGTGTTAAGAAATGCGTTAAAATATATAGTTTGTCGGAACCATTGTATTATTTCTTGTTAACCGATACTTCGTCTTAATAGTTTTCGCGTTAAACGTATTTCATTGTATATACAATATAGCATCGAGTTTAAAAAATTTTTCTTCTGAAATTTGAATATTTAAATCAATTTTCTTTTTAAGTACGTATTTTTTTAGCTTATATAAAGAAAATAAAGAAATAAATCTTTGAACTTTTATAAGATTACAATTTTTCTTCCCTTTCGATCGTCACGTTTTCAAAAGCAACCTACCAGAGATGAAAAAAAAGAATCACAAAAATAAAGTCCATTTAGTGAAGTTTTGGAAAGCATAAAAGTATCAAGAAAATAAATAGCATTTTTCCCTTCCCCTTGTAATCTCTTTTGACAAGGATCACTGGAGTATTTGGAACATTCGTGGACAATGCATTGCCTAATGGGAGATATCTGAAACAGTTCAAAAAGTTGCATCGTCTAATAATCTCGTGTTATGATAAAAATTTATTTATAAAAGAAAAAGAATCTTACCTTCAAAAGAAAAAGAAATTGTGGATTCAGTGTTTTTGTGTATTCTTTTATTTTATTGATTGAAACTAAAGTGAAGAATATTTCTAATCTTACGATATTCCATTATCTAAAGGGTATATTTTGTTCTTTATCCTTTTGTTCTTTAATATGTAATGTATTCCTTTTTGATGTATTAATATTTTATTATAATGTCTTATATTGTCTGTAAATGCAATGATAATTCTGCAAATTCATGTAAACCAATACATATTCGTTTCATATGAATTTTTGATCAAATGTGAAAAGTAGTATAACAAAACATTTAACTAGGAAATAAACTATAAACTGGATAATTTAAAATTCCATTTATTAACTTAATTATCATTTCATCTGAGATTTAGAATTTATTTTATTAATTAATGCCAATAATTAAGTAGTATTGAATTAATGAAAATATTTTCAGTGTGTATTAATATGCATTTCTAAATATAATATGGACATTATTTGTAGTTGACACAGAACCCCAAAGAGAGACCTATGCTTACCCCTAAGAAAGATAAATATAAAAATATATTTTTCTTTTAATCTAATGAATGTTTCTTCATATTACATTTCTAATCATTTTTCGGTATAAAAGTCTATGGCAGTACTTCTTTTTTCCGTCAGTATTCCACTTTGACGTGCTTTTGTGGACTCTCATGTAGAAAATTAAGGTTTTTGACTAGGTTGAAAGAGTGATTTTTAGGTGTTTGATGTTAGGACCATTAGAAAAAAAAAAGGAATACAAATATTGAGGAAGAAAGAATAATATTTAAAACTAGAGAGTTTTTTAAAGTTGTTTTGATAACATTTATTTCATGTAGATTACAAAAATATTTTTAATATGATTTTTGAAAAATGAAATATTTAAGATAATTTGTTCATGAACAACAGGGGATATCTCCAAAGCAGTCCAATTAAATTCAGTGACATTTATAACACATATGTTATGAACCCTTTGGAATGCAACAAACTGCAGGTTTTAAGACAGTTACATTTAATCACATTTTACAGCAATTTCTTTTTAGTTTAGAACATACAATAGTATTTACAAAAAAATATTAACATCAAATTTAAATGCTTACGAAGTATTTATTTCATAATGTTTTACATTGGGATTTGGGAAATTTCAGATGGATCAAGAAGTACATCAGTGTAATTAAAATAGCATTATGTTCAATGCATTTTTACTTAACGTGTTTTTCTCAACTTTAAAAGTTTTGCTAAAATTTCACAAAAATATTTTATTTTTCAAAGCCAATGGGTGATATATGTTATGTATTGAAAAAATGTGACTCTTTAAGCCTGTTTGTATTCTTTAAAATATTAAAATTCTTCTGAAATCAATTTTTGAAAAATTGGCCTCCCAACCTCGTCAGATGCCTTAAATGTCTCGTATTGTAAAATATTTTGTTCTTTTTTAAAAATTTTTCCCCTTTACTTTGAACTAATTTTGAACTGACTGTTGAAACCACGCAGTAGTTATAAACATTGTGCAGGTTGAAAAAAATTATCTTCCATATTATTATCGTTTGCTTTAATTCAATAATTCATGCAGCTGTAACTTATCTGGTTGCTTACATTATCTGTTGATATAGAATCGTTTGTTGTAAAAGTTGTATTGTTTAAGTTGGTATCTTTTGTATTTATTCTAAAGCATATTTTTTTTTTATTTGGGAAAAAGAAGAGTTACAATGCGTAATTGAGACTGGTTGAACTTAACACCTATTTCGGTTTTGTATATTTTCGAGATAATATTATTTATGTAGAGATATTTTTGTTCATTTGAGTGACTACAAAAATAAAAGATGTCCATGGAATAAACTTCGAATGTTATTCAGCAAAATTTATACTTACAAGTTGAATTCTATTATGTAGAATTGAACTCTATAGCTCTGAAAAGCTTAAGCTTACTTTTTGTAACATTATAGCTCTAATGTATCATTTTTAATATCATTAAAAGTAACCAAAAGTTTTAATATTTGATAGGATCTTAGAATTATGTTTTAAATACTTACCTTCAATAAAGATGAAAATAATAATTACAACTAATGGAAACCAATACATTTTCTTTAATTCCTGAATAAATAATTTCGAGGAACCTATATATTCAAAATTTCCATGCATATTTAAATTGTCCTATTTTAATGCCATATAATATGAGTAATGATTGAGGAAAAAATGTACAGGCAGTAAAAATGGAATTCAAACAGAATTCGGAATCAAACTTCATGAATTATACATGCTTTAGACTTAATGAATTCTACAATAACTAATCTTTTGGAGTTTTAGGAAGGTTAATATTTTTTCCATAATGAACGAAAGCTGTTTTGACTTCACTCAGAAAGAAAATATTTTTTTTTCAAATTTTTCATTTGTCTTTTGCAACATGCGTACCCCGTAGAATAAATTACTACATTTTGAAGCAAGACAGTAGAAACCTAATACTTTTTTCCTCTTTTTTTTCTGTTTTCATTATTGGAGATCATTGTTATTTCCTATCATTACTTTAGCGTTTCATTTTCATGATTGCCAACTTAACTGCTATAATTATTTTAATTCCAACTGTCAGTTTAACTGCACAGAGACATATTACAAAAAGGCTATAATTACTTACTTGGTGAACCGAGGCCAAATTATGTAATATAAATATTTTTGAGATGTGGAACATATGTATATTAGAGAGAGTATTCCTGTAAGCTTATTATAAAAAGAAAAGAAAATGAGAGAGATCTATTTTAACTTAATTTGAAGATAAAGAAGCAGTAAAATAGTATAAAAACCTTGTAAAAGTACAGCATTTTTACTGAGTTTTGAGTGTTTTATTTTCAGTAAGAAATAGTTGAAAGAAAAATATAATATTGAAGACATTTAAGTAGATACAAATTAAATGCACTTTAATATTTTCAAAAATAAGCTTCAGGTATTTTATCTGTGGAATATGTAGCTAAATATATTAATTTTAAATATAATAAATGATTTGATTTTATATTATAATAATATTAACATGTTTTCTCTTTTCTTTAATACGAATGTATACTTTTGAATTAATTTCCTTGCTACAGATTATTAAAAAAATAATAATTTCAAATTTTAACTCTATGAAATTAAAATTAAAACTTGAATATTTTGTAAAATAGTCGGTAAATAATAGTAATTAATATTTGAGATTCTGTAATAAGAGGTTCATCCAGAAAACAAGGACTGTTTAGATATACAAAATGAAAACGTCGACAATTATAATGCATACCTTGACGTATGCTTCACTTCCCTTTATAATCATTTCCTACAACTAAATAAATGTCGTATTTGTTCACGATCCTCATAACTCTTAAGCTGTACTCTTCTGTTACAGATGGGTTAAGCCAGGTGGTCACTGTATATTCCAAGTTTTCATCACTTCCAAAACGTTTACCTCTCAGAAACTCATGCCATTTTTTCCCTCAGATTAGCGAAAAGGTGGCAATCGCTAAAAGCAAGGTACGGAATAGAGGTATTTTGTTTGAATGCAGTGAACATAGGTCTTAATGAACTGGTGGCTGAATAATATAAACTGGGAACTTGTGAAGCTTTTTAACAAAAATGTGACAAATGCTTAAATGTAGGAAATATGTTTATACAGATAATCGAAAACAAAAAATGATTTCTTTCCAAAATGTATTGTGTTTTTCATTTTATGTTAATAAACAATTTTTTTTCTGGAGGACCCTCGTATATTCATCAGATATTTATTACTTTCTTCAATTCGAATCTAAAATTTATTCTCTTTATTATTTTTTAAAACTCATTTCCAAAATTATCTTTCGAAAAGTAATAACCTTTAATTAAAAAAAAAAAAAAAAAAAAAAAAACAAAATATATGTGTGGAATTCTTCCCTGTTGTTCTAATACAACTGTTTTCAAACTGACTCAATTATCAGTGGTAATACCATACCAAAATTATAGAATACCTATTGACTTATATAAAAGTAACTGATATATGTAATAATTATAAAAATTATCCCTTATGTTAATACACTATTTAACATTATTTACCATCAAAAGGATAATAATAAATATTGAGTATCCGTTATCTGTGGAAAACGCATTTACAAAAAAAGATGAGTACAATTTTGTACTTTTAACAAAATAAATGTTTATATTTAAAAGAAATTTCTTCACTCAGAACTGAAATATGTCCAAGAAAAGTAAGTAAATAGTACGAGGTAATTAATAGTTATCTAGAAGAGTGGAGATGATTCTCTTTAATAATTGACGAAGATAGTTCGGGTTGTTGTTCATTATTAGAATTGGCACTTACTCAAACGAAAGCGTAAAGAATAATCTTAATGGGATTAGTAAAGGTTCGAGGTTGCAGCTCTTCCAGTAATGATCTAAGGTTAATGAAATTTACATTTCTAATATATTGCATTGAGGATACATAAGTTTTTTTTTTCACTTTTAAGTACCGATATTGGAAGGTGTGGTATTAACAGCTTAAAAATATGTTAAATGACTCTCAAGAGAGATATTAGATATAGTTTACTTAGAGTAAATTACGAAAATGGACTTACTGAGTAACTTTCATTGTAAAATTATTTTTGGAATACATAGTAAATTTACTATAAATTACGTAAATTTTAAACATGCGCTAAAATAGAAATATAGTCTTAAAAGATGAATTAGTTATCTGAATGAATTAAAATAAAAAAAGGTATATGTGTGTAAAAGGTTATTTTTGTAGGAAAAAAGAAAAAAAAAAAATGGAAAAATTGTGTGTGTGCATATCATTCTTTAATTTGAATTATTAATAGGATGCTGTAGGATGAGTTTTTGATGGTTTATGCAATGTGTGTTGATGTTTTGCGGAATTTCGTTTGTGAATATACTGGGTTCTTAATTTGAACTTTCGGATTTTAGAGATTTGTTTCCATCTATTCGACTATTTTAAAGATAGATCCATAATCTTTGGTTTTTGATGGTTCAGTTATATTATGCACTTAGTTGTTTTAGAATTTTAACATTTTTAATGTTATAATATCTTTCAGAATGTGATTGAGAATAGCTTAATTTTTTTTAGGTATTAACTTTTTTAAAATTAAAAAAAAATAACAAATTTTAAATTTTTGAGAATTTGGATATTTTTTGATTAATTTGACAAGCTGCAATAGGGGAAAGGTTGGTGTGATCAAATTAGTTTAACCACACTTATCGATCCTAGTAGTATATATTTCTGGAGAACTTGATTTTAACAAAAGAAAATATGACATACATAAAAAAAAAATTGTGAAGAATAAACAATAATCACAGGAGAATGGAGGAATATAGATGCAGAAATTATACATAAAGCTCATGAAATCTATATCAGGACGTTTAAAAGATTTTTGGGGTGTACGATGACCTTTGTGGAGTAAATTTTAGAAGTTTTCAGATTATTATAATTTTTTAATATAATATTTAAAATATGTTTTAATAATTGATTATTTTATTCCGTTATAAACAAGTTGCAGAAATCACACATTAAAAAAATACAATTTCGATGTATTATTTTTTATTAATCGAAAATATAAATTTTATAGGAAATTGTAAGTATACGATCACATTTGTGGTCCACTGTATGTGCAACTAAGGTATCCGACTAACCTAAAATCATGATTTTTTTCAAAAATTGACAAATTTGTTTTATGATTTTATTTTATAGACCATCTTATTAGCTTAATAAAAATACCAAGCTTTTCCTTTTCCATTCACTAGAATAAAAACTACAAGTGTTTTAACTAAATAAGATGCCATAACTTTACACAAGATGTCAAACTTTAATATGCATTTTACTCAAAATGTGTTTTTTTTTTTCGAAAAACTCAAACGCGAACAGCGATTTCTCAAAAAGTTTTGGAAATAGATTAATGAAACTTTTTGTAAATGTTTTGTATAATAGTATAGAAGTATTTTATTCTTCAGATTTATCAATCACTGTATTATTTCAAAATTTACAGTCCTTTATGTGAATATAATCACTGTTTTTTTAAGCAATTTCATATAGTCACTGAGATAGAGGGCTCTAGTTTTTGTAAAAATTAAAATATCTATTATCCTGAACGTCATTTCAAACATGAATAAAAAAGTAACACATTAAAATTGAAAGACTGAGAATTTGTTCGAACGATTTTTATATAGAGCGGGCCCCGTTTATGTAGTTTTTTTTGTACATTTTTACTAGTTTTTTTCCCATTTTAATAATAATAATAAAAAAAATTATGTTTTCAATTTTATGATTTTTTGCTTTAAATATACTAAATAAACCTAAAAATCACAAACAAATCCCCATATCTTCATTTTTTCAAAAAAAAGTTGTCGCAAGTATAGTCGGATACCTTAATATCGTCCAAATATCAATAAACATAAAAAAATTACTAAGGTGCGAAACTAAGCAAATGATTAGCAAAAAAGTATCAAGAATATTTTTTTCTACAAACATACATATGTAGTTGTGCCGTAAGTTTTGATATAAAAGTTTGAGATCACCTGCTGTGTCTCAAAAGTTGCAGGTGTTTTTAAATTTCTTCGTTGCAAATCGTCTGCAACATTTTTCATACAACTGCAGTCTAGCTCGCATGTTTTTCTTCAGAACGGTCCGGGTTTTAATACATTAGAATGAAAGTGCAATAAAATATTGCAGGAGATAAGGAAATTCCCGTAGAGGCTGTGCTTGACTTGATAGACAATGGCTCAATTCATGAGGGTCACATGATAAAAACAAACAATGGGTTCTCTATTGAAATACAAACAGATATTTAAAGTAATTCTACTTGTTCTATTTGTAAAACCTAGGTAAAATTTCAAACTTCATAATTGGGTAAAGATGCTCAAATGTTATGAAAAAAAATTTCACAAAAATTTTAAAATTAAAAAAAAAATAAACTTATTTTATGCTTGCACTTTTAAATAAAATGTATTTTGTGTATCCATGTGTGTTATTATTGGTGACAAATATGTAATTTTTATGGTGAAAGTTTCTTCAAAAAGCAAATATTGGCAACAGCGAATCGCATGAGCTGATTAGCTGGAAACATATGATTGTTTTTATCGTGTGATTATGACGTCACATGAGCTTTTGAACAGATTGGTTAGAAACACGTGGTTTTCATTATCATACGACTATGACGTTACATGATAATTACTTTCGGAAACAAGATTTAGAAAAATCTGAGAGTTGAATAATTTTTTAAAATTTAATTTTAGTTGAATCAGAATATACATATAAATTATCTTACGAATATTATTATAATAAAAAATTATTTAACTGCAAATTTTTAGCAAACTGTTTTGAAAGAAATACGTGTTTGCCAAGCATTCTTCTTTCATTAAAATTACTTCTATAATAATATTATTTTGTCAGTGTATAGCTAGGATATCTATACCGGTGTTGAACTAACTTTTTCAAAAATTCAAATTATTTTCAGAGTTACGATGGATTGAAAGAATAACGGGTGTTCTTTTGTTTAAATTTCTTTAAGCATATTAGTAGTTAATGAAAATATGAGTAAATCCATTTCTGAATTACATATTTTAAAAATTTAGTTCAAACCGGGTATAGAAGTCTTAGCGAAGTGCAAGCAATATTTCATTATTATGGAAGCATTTTTCGTAAGAGGATAATATTTTGAAGATATATCACACATTCTACTTTTATTTTTCACCAAAACAATGCAGTTAAATTAGTTTTTTTGTTGTAATACTGTTCTTAAAATAATGTTATTTTCATTTTCTAATTTAACTGAAACAAAAAAAAATTATATTATTTGTAACATTTTTTTCTTAAATATCCAAGTTCTTGAAGTAGTCAGTCATCTTAATTTATTATAAATATGTATCTTACTCAAATTAATGGCGCTGTAGCTAAGAAAATAGAATATGTATGGGATATGATGTATATGAGCACAATTGCGTTAAATTTCATATTATATTTACCTAGGTCTTCTAAAGTGCTAGTGATATGCGAGAAATGAATTCATCAACTCAATACATTCAACAGTTTCTATCGACTATTTTCCTGAAACGAACGTTTGATAAATCTAAGCTATTCTAATGAAAATGTAAATGACGCATATACCCAGTACACTGAAATGAATTCTCTGAGTTGGCACTAACGAGCCACATTTCTCATAGTCTTAGTAATAGAAATCAAGACCGAATGGACCACGTCTTAGCCGAATCTGAATAGCTGGACGTTGGTGGTATTCTGAGTTGGACATAAGCACATCTCATTACCTCGTGTTCGTGGGATTCGAAATACGGAGCTCAGGGACAGTGGCGCCTATCAGGTTATAGAGAAACTAACATGAATTGTTGGGAGAACGTGTCGTATTCACTAGATTTACTAAATTTCGTCCATGCTTAGAGTCAGTCTCATTATTAATAAGTGTATTCTATACAAGAGAATGAATGATGATAACAAGTGGATCATAATTTCTTAGGTTTATGAATAATTGTTTTGGTAGAACTGCATTCTAGCTAGTTT
>BMAV01005417.1:120930-138480 GCA_019973955.1 Trichonephila inaurata madagascariensis
TTTTTTTTTTCTGATATGCATAATTCATTGTTTCACATCAAACTGGTATTTTTATTAAGTTAATACACTTCTTTTATCCTTATCTTTCAAAAAACATGGTTTTGAATAATGCATTTAAATAAGTTGATTAAAGCTGAGTATTCATAATCATCATTGCGATATTAATGTCTTAGTTAAATAAAATCAACGGTGTAAAAAGAAATAAAAATCATTTTACAAATGAACAATTTGCTTCATAAAGTATTTCATTTGCTTAAAACAATTAGTCAAATATATTTTCTTCTAACTCCTATTGTTTTTTTTTATAAAAACGAGATAATTAAAAGTAGTTTTTCATTCGTCTTTAGCATAAACGTTGACTTATCTGTTTCATTGCTCAATTCACCAAGTTTAATCTCGTTAAAGTACGCTGTTGTGCACAAGCTTTTTTTTTCGCTTGAATTTTTTTCTTGAAGTTTCTATTTAGTGAAATTAATTTCTCCTTTTCTCAGGAGAGGAAATCCTGGCACTTAAGCGATTTCCATCACTTAGCAAAGCATGATTTTTTTTTATAAGTTTACTTTTCACGGAATTTTTTCCTCAACCCATTTAAGATTCTTTTTTATTTATAATTTTTTTATAAAGAAATGTGAGTATTTTTTTTAAAGGAAGGCTAAATCTTCGTCTACACAATAGACACTAATAAATGAAATTTTGTTTACTGAAGTAAAATATTGAATAATACAAGTAATTTATGCTGTCTATAAATTCTAAAGATAATTATTTATTTTGAAAATTAGAGTATACGTTATTTAACTCTGAAAAAATAACAGGCTAAAGAAAGCTTTTTTAAGCCTTCTGTTCAAAATGTTTGTTTAATATAATTGTAGTAGGTTCTCAACTCGTTTCCAAATAACCTCTAGGGAAATCTATTTTATGGATTTTTTGATTAATTTGAGAACTTAGCCTTGTGAAGGAACCGTGATATATGCAGATTAAGTTTAAAATTTAAAGTGATTTGAAGCGAGATACTAGCGGATGCTGATATTGTAAATTTAAGTGTGGGTATTGAGATTTAATTGCAGGAAATGATGATAAGATTGTATTTGTATAGAAATGATGCTGTGACTTCTTTTATAAGAAAAGGTTTTATGGCTGTAAATGTAAAGATTGGCTTTATTACATTTTACTGGGAAATCGAATTAATATTTGCATACCAGCGTGGGACTGCTGTTTGGACTTATGCTAGATTTGGAATCTGATTGGCTGTAATTCAAGTTTTAATTTACAATTAAGTTAATTTATTATTATTTATTATGAGTTAAGGTTTACTTTACTCTCAGTGGCTATTACCATTAAAATGTTAGTATATTAAGACTTAAAATTGAAGAAAATATAGTAGAATTTTCAATGTATCTTTATTTTTTCTCTTATTATGCAAATATGAACTCCTGTTTATTTAATAAAATTCACGACAAAAAGGTGTATCTTACACTTAAAGTTACAACTCCAATTTTTAATCGCTTATTTCTTAAATTTTTGCTTTTAAATTTTCAAAATTATGAGGAAGTCAATAACATTTATGGAATAAAAAAAAAAGAATAAATGTCACAAAAAAATATTTAATTTGAAGACTTTATGTAAACCTTTTAAAATAGAGCAAATGAATTTGCATGTAATATCTGATTATCTTCAAGTTATAATTATGACCAAGGTTCATACACCCGTTTTTTTTCGTCTCTATTCCGATAGTTGTAATTCTTGCTATTCACCTTTTAATTGGTATTTTATTTTACACTGGAGCTTAAAGTAAGGTGAATTTGGATATTTAATCCAAATTTTCTTGAAAAGCATTGTAAAAAAGAATAAAACCATTGCCTCTAAGGAAAAATGAAATTATTAATGTCAGTTAACATGAAATACAATCAAGCAGTGGATTTAGAGATTTATTCATTGTGAATTTGATAATTTCGATGCTTTGTTCTCTTGCACGTATTGGCTAATTTTGTAAAGGATATTTTTACATATCTTTCAGTGAATTTAAAAAGCAAATAATTAAAATACTATTAAAGAATTTTTCCATTATAGATGAGATGGGGAATTGTCAGAAGATATGGAGTAGGATAAATTTAGGTGCCTATTGGCTGAGTTTTTAATACAATAATTAACTTTTAAGGACACTAAAGAATATCTGAAACACAGAAAGGCATGGATGAGATCATCTAAAATTTATTACGAACAAATTAGTTCAGTTATCCGTTATTTCAATACTTAAAAAAAGTACAACTTAACAATTGTGTTGTATTGATCTTCGTATGACCAAGGGAACTCAATTTCTAAGAATTATATTTTCCAAAAAACCATATGTGAGAATACCTACTTTTTATGCCCCTTTCACTACTGCTATAAAAAAGTTCATTCAGATTCTGCAAGATTCTCTCTTTTGCATTCATCGATGTATCTTCCTCTGGGTATAATCATTATTACATATACATATATATATATGTATACTGTGCAATATATAATGTTGCTTATTAATAGAATAAAAGATACTTTTCAGCGAACATTAAGGTTGGGTAATAAATGAAGTGTTTCAACTTCTTTTAACAAAACATAAATTGAGGATAGAATTATATTGATTCCTGGGTCACACGTATTACTAAGTAAAAATTCTTTTATATATAAAAATGATTCTTTTCAGGCTGTACTTTATTAACATTAATTGGGAATGTATGAGCCTACAAATTGTTTTTGTCACTTTAAGTAAGCAAATAAAAATGTTAATTGTAATTCATCATCAAACAGAAAATTTATATAAATTCTTTAATTGCTTGGTTTATGCATATGTACTATGATCTATTTTTCGATTTTTGTTAAATTATATTTTTGAAATTTTTGCACTTTATTTCTTAAATTATGTGTATGATGTTCAACTTTCAAATTATGATATAAGTATTCATTATTATCAGGATATAAATATCTATTCGCTTTCATCTTTTCGTACATAACATACCATTCCCTCTTTAGCTTAATAATAACATTAAATATTATACGTATAAAAATAATATAAGTTATTTAACGTATGTCACTAGGGACGCTATTTCTACAATTCTGTCAAAGTTTACTAAAATTATTTTAGTCATTTTGATATCTTAGACCCATTTTTCTATGATAAAAATTTATCATCATAATTTTTTCCAGTATTTTTAACAAAACATTATTTTTTAAAATATTGAGATTTTATGTTTGGGAGTGTGTACTTGCTTAAAATGTGTCTAATAACTTTTTATTTATTTAATTTGAATGCACATTATTTATTTGCGATAGAACATAAAATATCTTTTAGAGTTTATACATTTATTTACCGAACCTATGTTATTTAACAAGCTATTAAAAATATTATTTTGTAATAATTCAAGATTTAATATTTCATTTTAAATAACGTACATGATTAAGACATTTTACAAAAGTAGTAGTAAGGAATAAACAATTAATTTTATTAAAAAGAATGAATACTGAGTTTCTTTGTTTCAGTAGTAAAAAAGAAATGAGCAACAACAACAAAAACCCGCTAATTTGACATAAATAGAAGTTTAATAATTTAACAGAGAAATTTACTATGCCTGTCACTTTAAATCATAAGAAATATCATAATAAATTTAAAGTGACGTTTTCTATATTTAATCATTTTAAAGACCAAAATAGTGATTTGTTTTGATACTATTTAAAGAATAGTGCAATTTCCAAACGTCAATATCATCCATCCCTTAAATGAGTCATAAAACATTACTATACTTGACCAGAAAATACAACTCAGGTCTTTTTATATTAGTTCCAATTCAGTAAATGAACGTAGCCATTTTAGAAAACAAAAAGGACCGATAAAAATCACAGTACCAAAATGGTTAAAAAAAAAAAAAAAGAAAGAAAGAAAGAAATATTTCGCAAAATCAAACTTAATAATTCAATTATACTATTCTAAAATGTATACTTATAAATTTCTTTAACTCAGTAAGACAAGTGAAAGTACTTTTAAAGATGAACCTTATTATAAACTGAATTTAGAATAGTATTCTGATTAAAAAGTGTACATGCATGTTTATGCATATGTATGTTTGAGTGCATGATTTTGTATGAGTGACAAAAGCGAGAAAAAATGACGATTTACAATATTCAGTGTTTTAGTTTCGTATAAGATGTTAAATATCGCTTCCAAAGGTGATATTACTTAGTTGTTCCAATTGCACAGTCTACAAAACATATTATTCACTGGCATACGCTGTTTCCCTGTGTGTGGAAGGGGGGATGATTTTAATCTTGAACATCTAAACAACATTTCTTACTGCTCGATTATCGGACGTTATAATATCTCGTCGTGTTTTTATACAATATTTTTTTTCAAGAAAAATTCGTCAAAAATAAGTTTTGGGCCAGTAATAAAAAATTAAATAATTTTGTACATACTAAACTTTATTTGAAATTTCAACATGAATACTTAATTTTACACCATTGTTCATCTTTATGTTGTTGTTGTTTCTAATGCCACTTGTCTGACGTAGTCAGATCGAGACCCACGAGATTCATCGTCGCAAGGGGCTAGAAGTACGCCTGTCGTTAGCCTTGGCCTTGAGCACCATACAGGTGACAGTACGAATTAGTTAGGCGAAATTCCCCGAAGGGATGATAGATGGAGACACCACCGTATTCCTCCTCCCTAATTTAGGCAGAGAACTGAAGGGAAGGGAAATATTCTCCAGTACCCTGCACTCGTGATTCAGCCCACAAGATTTTCGGATCCCCAGATTTAACGAGCACGTACTCCGTTTCATCCTTATGGTTAATATTAATCTACTCTTTTGGTCCAATTTGTTTATAAATACCATGTGTGTGAGAACTGGAATCATTTTCTTCAAATATTGGTTAATATAGGATATTTCTTTATTTAATTTTGGTCAATTATGTTAATAAATTTAATTATTAAATAAATATAATTGATTTCATTTTTTTCTGAAAATTATCTTTATTTTTATTTATGTTTTAAATCTAACTATTTTTGAACTTTATTGTTGCTTAAATGACAATAAATAATTTATAAGTAAATAATCTTAGTGTTGTTTTACTATTAAATCATCAATTCTAGAACAAGTACCACGTTTTTTGATTTAATTAAATCTTATTTCAGGGTTTTTTTTTTTTTTTTACGGTCAATTTGTAGAATAATGGATAGTACTATTTGATACTCGTAGGAAACTTAGATTTGAATTCAAAGCGTAACTAATGTTAATGTATAGCAGGAGTGGCCAACCCTTTTGGTAAGATTGCCACTATCTGATATTAAATCATTATACGTGCCGCTACCGAGATTTTCAACAAACATAAAGATATATAAAGGTGAAAAAATGTTACTTATTGGCGCGCAGGGGATTTTTACGCAACTAACACATTTTTTTTATACAAATCTAAGTAGCGAAAATTTAAAAATAACATAATAAATACTTAGGTTTTATTGTTAATAAACTTTTGACTCAATTTTTATAAACTTTCTAGGTATGCAATAAAAATGAGTAACTTTAAACATTTAATTCTAATTTATGATTAAGCAATCAGCATTTCCTTAAGATGTCTTTTCAATTGGCAGCTTTTTTACCAAAAGTCGTCTATATTAGGATTAGTTCTTGGATATGCTAACAAAATTAGGTTCTTTTAGGTGTATATTAGTTAATTTTTAGTGACATTATGATTTTATATATATTATATTCGTAATAGGAAACATTTATTCACAGACATATGTTGATCTAAAACTAACAAATTCCTGTCTGAACTAAATTTCCTGTCGGTTTAAATTTCCAACACTAAATATAAATTGGACCACTTGAGTTGAAATAAATTTGCTTTCAAGTCCGGTATTGTGCTGTAGGTTAATAATTCTATTTTGGACTTCAGGTGGGTAACAATTAACGTCTTGTGTAGAAATTGAAGAATTAATGTAAATTTCACCATTTTTTTATCGTCTTGAAAATCCTCAAACTTAGCACTAAATGAATCCTGCAAAACGAATACTAAATGTTTAAATCTATTATAGCTTGGAGCTTTATTAACTTTGGAAGGTAGTTAATAAAGCTTGGCCAGTTTTTTTCTTCTTTCAAAATAGATACAGGTGCAAAAGTTTGTTTAAAAAAGATGTATGACCAACTAGGGAAGAAGTAAAATGCAATCTTTTCCTTGTAAACTTTAATTTAAATTATTTAAATATCCCATGATATCAGTAAGAAAAGCTTAATATTATAGCCTGTCTTCAGTTTTGAGAAGCTAGCACTCGCCAGGAAATTAATTGTTTTCTTCCAGATATTTTAAAACACGGCCCTTCAAATTCCACAATCTCACGAGTGCACTTCCTTTGGAAAGCCAGCGCATCATGTATTCTTTACATGATAATTTTTTATTTTAATTCAATTGATTAAGTGTGTTTAAAATAAATTTTGATGGGTTTTTTTTATGAGACATCCGCATTTTATGCAAATCGTTAAAAAAATTATTTTTAATTATATTTTTCAATTTTTCAATAAGTCTTCGCTTGCCACAGTTACAATTCCACCGAGCCACACCTTGACACGAATTGGCTAACCCTGATGTATAGTGAAACAATTGTATTTAAATGGTGAAAAACAGTTATTATAAAGTAACACATCTGAGATAATTACTTAAATTTATGTATTATATATGTTCTCAATTATCGATAAAATTAATTCCTATTTCTTAAGAAACTGAAATAGGGAAAAGAAATAATTGAGTCTTGAATATAATTTTCTAATTTATACACATATTTTTTATGGCATTTTGAATTTTAAAAAATCTGATTAGCTTACAGTATTAATTAGAGTAGTCTACTATACAGTAGTATACAATATTTTTTAAAAAAATATTCTGTCGTATAGTATTATTTCAGAACTAGAAATATTACTTATTTTTACTCTTATACTATCAATCGTTTGAAATACACAAACACAATGTTTTTAGAACACTCGTGGGAACAATTACATATTTCATAAAAATAAATAATGAAAATATAAATACTATGTAAATTATACCATTTGCTTAAACCCATCTTGTTTACTGAACGGAATAAAAGGTGCATTTACTATCTTCATGTTACGCTTTAATATTTTACTAAATATATATATATATATATGTTCATATAACTTATAAATAATGGAAGTATAAAGAAAGAAGCCGTACAATCTCTTTCTAGGTTCCGGGTTTCAT
The DNA here is from genome assembly GCA_019973955.1 of Trichonephila inaurata madagascariensis. Taxonomy (NCBI): domain Eukaryota; kingdom Metazoa; phylum Arthropoda; class Arachnida; order Araneae; family Nephilidae; genus Trichonephila; species Trichonephila inaurata. The sequence continues at coordinate 128,173 of BMAV01005417.1, forward strand.
AAGATTCTACGCAGAAAACATCTATATCCTCCCATGCAAACAAATTTAAACGTCACATTTGACAGCTCCATCCACGTGAAAAACAAACCCGTAGAAGAAAAGATGCCGCATGGCTGACTTTTAACACGAATCACAAATAAAACGAGACGATTGGGTTGAGCAAAGCAGATAAGAAATGCGATTAAAGTGACAGAACCATTGATGCGTGGATTTGCTGATAGAATTGTCTGGGATTCGCTATTTTCGTACCACATCAGAATCTAGGTTTTTGCGTGGAATTTGGAGAAGTGCAATTGTTTCTAAAGGTGGCCTGTTACAAAACAGAAAGCGTGTGGGATGAGTAAGTTATTTGATATCCATGGACAAAAATATAAATTTGATGAGATTATTCATTATATTTTACGTATTTTTACTATGACAATTGTGAAATATATTTTGTTTAAAGAAATTAGTTTTCGTTGCTTGTACCGAAAACTTTAAGCTGCAATGATGTTCATACATTTATAAAACATTGGCTTTTAAGTATTAAAAACAATTTTTTATAAAAAATGATTTTTACTAATCTGCTACTGCCTTAAAAATATTTTGGCAATTTTACAAGCCATTGTCATTATAGCTTTATTCATATACTTGCTTTCCAAAACATTTTGTTTAAAATGCTACGCGGTCTCGATAAAAATACCACCAACTGAACTGTGCACTAGGTATGATACAGAAGGTCGTTTAAACTATATGGAAATGATTTTGTAATTTATTTTCTCATTTTCATTTTGAGATAAAACTTTGTCAACTTAAAATTGTTGTCTGCTAATGGTTTATTTTGATTCGAATGCAAAATAGAATATTTATTTTGAAAAAGACCTTTAAAATTGATAGATGGCTGGAAGATTACGTAGCTGCGCTTTCTGAGAAGTAATATTTGTATCAACAAATAATAAAGATGTGTAATAATCTCGTTTATTACATTTGAAAAAAAGGCATTTATAATGAATTAAATTTGAAGGGAAAAAAATCTAGTTGAATGTAAAAATGAAAACACAACCACGAAATCTCAACCTAAGACAGATCAAACGCAGGCGACTATAAAGAAAGGGAAGCCTATTATCCTAAAAGAAAATCCACCGATTTAAATATTCATCGCATAGAAACCAGGAATGTCTTCCGGCACTGAAAGTAAAATCATTCATAAAGATTTAAATTAAAAAAAGCTGCTTAAACTAAAGTTCTTCTGCTTTTGTCAAAACATATTGCCGATAGAATAAAAAATAGTTGAAATATTGTTACTAAGGCAAATTAAAAATCGAAAAAGTCTCAAGTAAAGCCATAATTAAAATTCACCCTACTATCAGCAGAATTTTTTTAAATCTAATTATTGAAGAAATCCCTGCCTTATATGGGAAGAACTTTGATAAAGTGGAGCTTCATAGGGATAAAGCATCTGGTCACACATCTAAATTAAATGTTACTTATTTAGCAAAGAAAGAATCAGAAACAGGAATAAAGTGTATACTATTTGATGAAATACCTGTAAAACCAATTGATGCTCCTCAAATGGACTTTCATGCTTTCGATTTATTAAAAGGAGCCTTAAGAAAATGGTGTCCAAACATACTAACCAGCCTTTAGAAAAAGTTTCCAAGAGGAATGAAATAAAATTGACATGCCACTATTAAGAAAAATTTTACTTTCAAAGATAATTCAAGCTACATCTATTGCCAAGAACCATGATATTCACATAGAAGCAAATCGACACAAAAAATACGGCATTTATAGATAAAAATTAACTGTCAAAATCGTTTCCACAAAGAACGAACAACCTTCTGTATAAAGTGATTTGTGTGTTTCAAAATTCAGTCCCTTTTATTGAAAAATAAATATGGTTAGCTCTCTTACTATTACTAAATAAGGTAATCAGGAATTCGTATAGGTGTTTTAAATTTAATTTATATTTACTGAATTTTTGAATACAATCAATGTAATTGATTTTCCTCCTAAATACAAGGTGATTAGATTTAAGGTTGCAATTTCAGTAGGAGTTGAATAAAAAAAATATTGCTCAGAATGACTTGTTTTTTTTATCGAACAAATTTGAACCAATGAGAATTTATCTGATGAATTGAAAAATAAAACAAATAGTATCGATAGATGGTGCTGTGCTTAGTTTAATACGTAAATTAGAAGATGCTCTACGCATACCACATGTCTTGTCTTGTAAGATAGTATCTCATGTTCTTTTTTAAAATCACGAGTTATATGTACTTTTTTTTTATTCTTCGTTTGAAAAGCTCTTCATGACTATGTCAGTAAAGAAGTGCCTTTTGTTTGTTAATCCAGTGCTTCTCAAACTTTCAATATTTGCGACCCAATTTTCAATCATAATTTACATCGCCCCCCATGAAATAACAATGTATTGAAAGCAATACAGATGAACTTTGACGGTAAATATACAATACGACTTGAATTTTTAATCATGAAATGTTCAAGCTAAATTTTAAATTGTGTATACAGCAGTAACATGAGAAGCAGTAGTCATTTTGAAACTTGTTTTTAAGTTAATATTGATAAGTTAATTACTAAAAACATAGTGCAGTACTGATGCATTAATAACTATATTATATCAGCTTAAATGTGTATTTAAATTTTATTATATCAAAAAATATTTTGTTTTGCTTCCTTTCAGTAAATTAATATTTATCTTATTTTTTTTTACTGTTCAATACGGTCGTGCTCTCCACATAGGGATATCACGCTCCCTGGAGAGAGGGGGGTTGCACTGTTTGAGAAGCCCTGGGTTAAGCTGTTTTGCATGAACGTAACTGGATCAATTTGATTGAAGAAATCCAAAATATTAATGGGTAAAAGGAAACTCTGATTCGATGTTTGCCATGGTTTGTCGAGGTGAACCGTAAATTCAAAAAAATTGGTTCATTTCGAGAGAAATCTGGTATAAAGGGAAAAGCAATTAATTCAATTATGTGTTCTATGATATAAAAAGATACTTGCAATGGTATAGGAACCTGCTGTGGGCATGGACTTATCAAAACTTTCGATAAGTCTGCCAGCATGATATGCAAAATTTCGCGAAACATCCAACATTGGTATTCATTTATAGTTATGCAAACTCATAAATTACTTCCCAATGACCTGTCAATATGAGAAAATATAACCCAACAATTCCTTGCTGGGATGGAGGTGAACAATGTATATATACCGTGAAACATTTTGGGGAAGCGAGAATTAATTTCCCTCCTGAAGTACTTAAGTTGGGTAAAGGTTTTGAAATTTTGAGACAAAATTGCAATGATTCACATCTTGTAAGACTGGTAAAGTAATTGCTGAAGACAAGATTTTGGAAATCACACACACTCCAAAGAAATATCAGCTTCTATTTTTCAACAACCTTAACGCCACAATATATGACCAAAATCATTTCCATACCTCATGATGTCCATTTATGAAAAAAACCAAATTTATATCTTACACAAAATGCATCATGAACATTCAAGTGAAGTTTCATACCCTTTTGGAATAATAAACAACAATACGTGACTGTTTGGGCAGAAACAAATTGAGAGAATCGTGTCTAAATAAGTATAGAAAAAATAATAAAATAAAAAAAAACATTCATGATCCTATGTCCAGTACATTAATCTAAAATCGATGTTAAAATGAGCTTTTTTTTTATATGGAAGAGGTCAAACAATTTTTGTAGCTCAGATATAATATGTATTCTTACAGTGAGGCGGGAAAATACGATTTTGATTACATACAAATTCTATGAAAGACGCTTTGCGTAGAGATTCCATTAAGAACTCATAAACTGAAACTTGGCACGTTTCCTCGCAAATATAATAGGTAGGTAAATATTATATGGAAGTATAAATGCTATGTAGCTTGATGATAGCTATTGTGCTACTTCTAACCGAAGACGAACAATATACCGTCCATACATGAAAGCATTCTTCAATCTTAAATTGTTCTTCTGATATATTCATGGAGTAGCGTTAGGTTACTTAGAAATGTAATTCATTCAGCATACTTATATTAATATGACTAGATTGTACACTAAAGAAAAAATAGAACCTTATTTCTAAAATCATCTCTAATGTTTGCTTCCTTTACTTGTTTTCTCTTAGAGTTTGAAAACGTTTTAAAAGACGGAATAGTTTGAAGTGATATAGAATAAGTTAATAATTCAATTTGTTATAAAATTATCCTTGAAGCAATTCTAAACAAAAAAATTGGCCAATGGTATTTGTAATAAATTGAATGTACTAAGACATTTTTTTTTATTTTTATTTACTTGAATCAATAGAATATGTTTGTCCTCAGAAATGGTACCAATTAAATAATTATTTGAAGAATTTGAATCTGCATAACATACCGGAATTTGTAATTCCTTAACATTTCTTGGAATAAGTCAGTGTTTCTCAAACTGAGGGGCGCGCCCCCTAGGGGCGCGGGATAACTCTACAAGGGGGGGCGAGCATATTGAATAGTCGAGAACTAAAGACTATTTTTTTAAAAAAAATTATTAATTTACTGAAAGCAGATAAATAAAAAATAAAATACAAATTTACACTTATAAATATATCAGTATTGCGCACCGAATTTTATAATTAAATTAACTGTACTAAGTTAAGAACAAGTTTAATAATTAGTAGTGGTCCCATAGGCTTGTCATATATAAAACTGAAAATAAAAATTAACACTTATATTGATTATTTACATGGGTTATAATTAATCCCTTAAAAGCCGATTCAAAATTACGCGATTCGCTCCCTAATGCCATCGTTTAACACGTGGTGAGCGTATCGGGTGTATTGAGGAAGGGGATAGAAGAGGAATAAATAAGTATAAATCCTTCCAAACTCTGTCAAGTTCATTTTATTGCATTCCAAAGCCTTCGGAATAATTTTATGGATAGCAATGCACACAGAAAAAAATAATATTTAGGAAAGACGTATATATACGTCCGCTACAATTAACACACTGGCTAAGTGAGACGTTTATATACGCCGGTGGCACTTAAGAGTTTAAAGTAGTACTGTAGGTTTAACTTCAAAGTATAGTATTATTCAATTCAATAGATTGTTATTGTATGGAGGGGGGGCGATGAAAGTAATGATGGAATATTGGGTCGCAAATATTGAAAGTTTGAGAAGCACTGGAATAAGTGAAATTACCTCTTTTTAGTCACCATCTTCAATGAATGGATATATAAATGTAATGTAAAGATGTGTTCATTTTGTTAAGTGTAATGACGTCGTCGTGGCAATTAATAAGCGTGTTGATTATCATTGAACCATCGTTTAATTTGGTAATTTCGAGATCTGAATTCAAATTCAGTGACCTATATACTGAACATCAAATAAATCAAGAGCGGGGGTTATCATTTTTCTACATTTAAATAAAAGGAAAATATAATGGGAAGAAACATAATCACGAGTTCAAGTTAAATGAAATATTGAATATATATATATTTTTTTTAGAAATTTCATAAATGTTTTGTAGAAACATTTCAAATGTTCAGTAAGGTACGTGTAATCTGTTATGGTATTCTTTTATTAGGAGTCACGAATAAATTTCTCAAAATGTCAAATCCAGTGTCTCTTAAACTTTCAATATTTGCGACCCAATATTGAATCATAATTTTTATCACGCCCTCCTCCAAACAATAACAATGTATTGCTACAATACGACTTTAACCTCTTAAATGCCACCAGCGTAGATAAGTTTCTCGCTTAGCCAAAGTGTTAATTGTCCCATACGTATATGTACTTTTTTTAGAATTGCAATATTTCTGTGCACTGATATCCATAAAATTATTCCGAAGGGTTTGGAATGCAATAAAAAGAACTTGGCAGTTTTTGTGAAAGATTTATTTATTTCACCAGATTTGCCTATTTATTTATCCCCCCCCCTCCCTCCAAAAAAAACAACATCCTATGCGCATGTTTACGTGGATAAAGGGTGACATTGGGGTGCAATCGCGTAATTGTTAATCGGTAATTTAGGGAATTATAATAAACAGTACAGACTATTAAGATAAGTGTTAATTTTTGTATATACATATTTTTTATGGTTAGCCCATGGTTCACTGGTAATTATGAATCACGCTTCAATTTGCGGGACCATGATGGCCGCATTCGTGTCAGACGCTATGCAGGTGAACGCTTCCATCCTGAGTGCATTATTGAACGACATAGTGGGGTAACACTCGGAGTTATGGTTTGGGGTGTGATTTCGTATTATGGACGATCCAACTGGCTACGAATTGAGGGTAATCTCAATAGCAACACGTACGTCCGTGAAGTTCTACAGCTTGACGTCGTTCCTCCCTTCAAGACATCCCTGGATCTATCTTTCAGCGGGATATTGCACTCCCACATGTTGCAAAGATTGTTCGAGACTTCTTTTCATCCCAACCCATGCAAATTCTTTCTTGGTCTGTTTATTCGCCGGATATGTCACCTATTGAGCACGTGTGGAATTTGGTTGGTTGGCGTTTCACTTGTGATCCGCTTCCTGCAGCTTCAAAGGAAGAACTTTCGCTGTGCATACAAGCAATATGGAATTCTCTTCCACAAGCAGTCACTCAGAATCTGTTTAACTCCATGCCACGTCGTATAGCAACACTTATTGCAGGGTGTGGTGGCTACGCCAAATACTGATTTTGGACACTTAATATTGTTTTTTTCTTTGAAAATTTCGTCATTTATTTGTGCTAATAAAAATCGTTTGTGCATTAAGTTTCATTTAATTCTGATGATTCCACGTGTTGCATTATTTATAAATAGCAGTGTACTTAACACTTGATATTGAGTCCAGTTTTGGCCTGAGTATTTTAAAATATCATTCAAAATAAAAGTAGTATTATTTTGCAAATTTGCAAGTTAATGAAGTATACGATTATTTTTAAAGAGGTAAACAAGTATTTTTACTTTTTAAACATGCATACTTCTTTTAACAGTTGAAATTTTTGTATATAGGGTATCAACTTTTTATTGATCCGCTTAATCCCTTCATATTTTTTTCCCTATTTCTTTTTTAAAGAAGCATTCTACGTTTAAGCCGTAATTTGGTTTTTTTTTTAAATACTTTTTTCTCTTAATGTCCATAACAAAAAGCAGTAATGACTCTTTAAAAACCATTAGAAAGAGGTAAAAAAAAAGCAGCATAACAATGAGTCTTTTTTTTTTCATTCGGCTTTTTACAAAACCACAACCAATATATTTGAATTCAGATCGATTAACTAATATCCTGTTCGCTGTTTCATTACTAAATTCTAGAAAAAAAAACCTTTACACAGAAACATTTTAAGCGAAGATATTCTATCTCATCCATCTAAATACTGTGAGCAAAAATGAATGTTAACATCTCCTAGTATTATCTTTCAGCCTTTTACTTTGGATTTAAAATTTATCTTTTTGTTATCTTCATTAAATGACTGAGTAAAAATCAGACAAGAATATGTAATTATCTTTAAATCATTTCATTTGTTATCAATTAAATTTTTTTTCGCTCATTTTTAAATGATTCAGTTGCTGATTAATGAAAAATAATGAATGTCGTTACAGACCTTTTTTTAAAGTAATTATAGGAATATTTATCACATGGGAATTTATGACATGCTATAAAAAACAGATCCGACAAAAAAAAAATTTGAAAATAAAAAGAAAAAGAAAACATTTTTCTATTTGATTGGTGGGTAAATTTGGAATACGTAAAACCCTAGAGGGAAATAGAAACAGAAAAGTGGAAATCACGAGTTACTTTCACTTTGGAAGATAAGTTCTGTGCAAGTTTAACTTTATTACGAATATGTTATGCAATTGATTAGGATTTCTTTTTTCGAAAGATTACTATTTTAGGATAAGTAATTAATAAAGCGTTTCTCAAACTGTGGGGTGTGTGATAATCCTATCATGGAGGCGCGAGCATGTCGAAAATAAAATATTTTTAAAAAATTATTTATTTACTGAAGCAATCAAAACAAAATACATTATAATATAATACAAAATACAGATTTACAGTGATATAATATACTTACGAATGCATCAGTACTGCACAATGTATTTGATAATTAATTTAACAATACTAAGTTAAAGACCAAGATTAATAATTAATAGTGAACCCATGGGCTTCTACAAAATTACATGCAAAATTTATTACTTATCTTGACAATTTATGCTGTTTATAATTTAAGCTGTGCTGTAGTTTTAGCATCAAAGTACGTTATTATTGAAGTCAATACATTGTTATTGCATGAAGGAGGCACCACGAAAATTAGGATTGACAATTGGACCGCAAACATTGAATGTTTGAGAAAAACTGAATTAATAGCTTTGTTTTAATCTGTATTAAACCACACTTTCGAATTACCCCCAGTTTGGGAGAAATATATAGTTGACAGATCCATGTAACTACTTAATCTACCAATAATTTAAAATTTTAATCTTTTATTTTTTTCTAAATCATAATTACCAATACTATATTTAGAAAGCTGGAAGTATACATGACGCATTTAGCCCTTTAGGTTCTTGGTTTTCTATCTCGGTTTCTTTGAGATAAAATGGTACATAGATTACATTGCGCATAAGATATTTAAAAATAGTTTAGTTTTAAATAAAGTTGAAATGAGAAAAAAAATACTTAGTAAATTATTTAAAAACTAAAAATATAACTACGTTAAAGTTCTAAATTATTCGGAAAATTAAGAGTTTAAAAAATTTTGTTTTGTCGAAGAGGAGTCAATTGTCGTGACTTTCTTTCTTCCAATGGGAGCCGGAGAAGGATTGGGTGTCTGACAAATGAAGAAGCACATTATCGCTTCCTCATGGATTAGAAGAATCAGAAATTGAGCAAGTTCAAGAGAGAGACGTGAAACAGTTGTCTCATTTATTTTCTCATTAAAAACATTAAAACCTGTAATTTGACATATTTTTTCACGCTTCTTCGTTAAAAAGATTAGACATAGCATTTCGACCGTTTGGATAGAGGTTACTAGCAGAAGAATATATTAATATCATATATGAAACTTTTTCGGAGACATAAAAATTTTCCCTAAATCCACTTACTTAGCTTTAAAAATTAACTGATATATACCTTTGCTTCAAAACGTCATTATATTTTTTTCTGATATTAATGGATAAAGGGATTCTCCTGTCTATTTTGTTGTGTGACAATTGTTGCAAACTCTCTCTCTCTGTTCCACAAAACAATCTCTCTCCTAAAGTTAAAAAACAAATAGCAAATTCACAGAGTTTTTTTACTCGGCCATTTTTACCAGGATTACATTATCTCCATTAACAAAATGAATGCATAATAAACACACACACACGCATATATATATATATATAGGCTATATATCTCTACATTATATATATATATATATACAGTAGGCCACAAAAGTGTTCGTACACTTGCAATTTCTTATAAAATTTAATGTTTTCGACTAATAAAAATTAATATATTGTAATTGTAATTTTTTTATGATATCTGCAACTTATTCTTAATGGAATGACATAACTATTTTTTTTAAAAATAGTAGAACTATTTTTTAAAAAAATTAATTATCAAAAGGCTGCTAAAAATTACGGCACAAAAGTCTTCGTACACTTAACAAAAATCTCAACTTAGCTTTAAATATTGAATTTCCTTCCTAATTTAGTACTTAGTAGGATATCTTTTAGTGTCCACAACAACTTTTAAGCATCTTGGTATAGATTTAATCAGTTTTTTGCAATTTCTGCATCGATTTTCCACCATTCTTGTGATTATTGTTTTTTTTTTACTTCACATTATGCGTTTATATGTCATCTTTTCCTTTTTTTTACATCAAAATCTCACCAAATATGTTCTACTGGGCTAAATGAAGTGATTGAGGAGGTGTATTCATAATTTGGGGACAGTTATAGAGACACCAGTGGAGTACATTTAGAGTAGTGCTCTTGGTGTCATTATCTTGCTAAAAAATGAAGTCGTTTCTAATATCCAAATTTTGGGTGGATAATTTAAAATTTCTGTTTAAAATATTTAAATAGAACTCATGATTCACAATATCAACTAAAAATACCAAATTACCTAATTATGGGGCTAATTTACACCCCTACGCAAGAACACTTTTACCTCCATGTTTTAATGATCCAACTAGATTCTTGGAGTTAAGTTTCAGAAAATCCAAAATTGGCAGCAAATTGATTGGGATGGCAGACAATTCAACATTTTTGGTTCCGATGGGCATATAATAGCCTGTAAATGAAAAAATAAGGAGTTTAATCCCATGAATTTATGTGGAACAAGAAC
>BMAV01005417.1:143480-163828 GCA_019973955.1 Trichonephila inaurata madagascariensis
TTTTTATGATATCTGCAACTTATTCTTAATGGAATGACATAACTAGTTTTTTTAAAAATAGTAGAACTATTTTTTTAAAAAAAATAATTATCAAAAGGCTACTAAAAAATTACGCCATAAAAGTCTTCGTACACTTAACAAAAATCTCAACTTAGCTTTAAATATTGTATTTCCTTCCTAATTTAGTACTTAGTAGGATATCTTTTAGTATCCACAACAACTTTTAAGCATCTTGGTATAGATTTAATCAGTTTTTTTGCAATTTCTGCATCGATTTTCCACCATTCTTCTGTGATTATTGTTTTTACTTCACATTATGCGTTTATATGTCCTCTTTTCCTTTTTTTACATCGAAATCTCACCAAATATGTTCTACTGGGCTAAGTGAAGTGATTGAGGAGGTGTATTCATAATTTGGGGACAATTATAGAGACACCAGTGGAGTACATTTAGAGTAGTGCGCTTGGCGTCATTATCTTGCTAAAAAATGAAGTCGTTTCTAATATCCAAATTTTGGGTGGATAATTTAAAATTTCTGTTTAAAATATTTAAATAGAACTCATGATTCACAATATCAACAAAAAATACCAAATTACCTAATTATGGGGCTAATTTACACCCCTACGCAAGAACACTTTTTTACCTCCATGTTTTAACGATCCAACTAGATTCTTGGAATTAAGTTTCAGAAAATCCAAAATTGACAGCAAATTGATTGGGATGGCAGACAATTCAACATTTTTGGTTCCGATGGGCCTATAATATCCTGTAAATGAAAAAATAAGGAGTTTAATCCCATGAATCTATATGGAACAAGAACTCCTTCATTTCCATGCTTCAGCATGGAAGTGAAGGTGTTCTGGCGTGGGGGTTTAAATTGGCCTCAGAATTAGGTAATTTGGTATTTTTTGATGATATTGTGAATCATGAACTCTATTTAATTATTTTAAAGAGAAATTTCAAATTATCCGCCTGAAATTTGGACATTGGAGACTACTTAATTTTTTAACAGGGTTATGACGCCAAGTGCACTGCTCTCATTGTACGTCACTGTTATCTCTATAACTGTCCCCAAATTATGAATACACCTCCTCAATCACTTTATTTAGCCCAGTAGAACATATTTGGTGAGATTTAGATGTAAAAAAAAAGAAAACGTGACAAATAAACACAAAATGTGAAGTAAAAACAATAATCACGGAAGAATGGAGGAAAATCGATGCAGAGATTACAAAAAAACTGATTAAATCTATACCAAGACGCTTAAAAGTTGTTGTGGATACTAAAAGATGTCCTACTAAGTACTAAATTAAGAAGGAAATACAATATTTAAAGGTAAGTTGAGATTTTTGTTAAGTGTACGAAGACTTTTTTGGCGTAGTTTTTTAATAGCTTTTTGATAACTATTTTTTTAAAAAAAATAGTTATTCTATTTTTAAAAAATTACTTATGTCATTCCATTAAGAATAAGCTACAGATATAAAAAAATTACAATTACAATATATTTATTTTTATTAGTCGAAAACATTGAATTTTATAAGAAATTGCAAGTGTATGAACACTTTTGTGGCCCACTGTATATATATATATTAATTTATATATATATATATATATATATATATATATAAATATATATATATATATATATATATATATATATATATATGTATATATATAATGAATGAGAGTAATTATCATTTTTATCAACTCAGTATAAATATTTTTAGTGCCATGTTTTAAAACAATTAAACAATTCTGTAAAATTGTGTAATATAAATATAACACATAATATATGTTTAATATAAGTATATATAAAAAAAATAAAATTTTATTTTATTTTTAATAAAATTAAAAGAATTAGCAAATTTAATATGATTTTATCAAAAAAAAAAAATCTATCACTGCTAAATTTTATTGTATTTGAATTTTAGTGATATATATCTACTGAGAGAAATTATTAGCATTTAATTATTTTTAGTTTATTTAACTAACACTGAAAAGGAAATTTTTAAAAGTACTAGTTGACAGTATTACCTCCTTTCGAAATTAAATTAAAATATCTTTCATATGAACTTTAAACTTTATGCTTTATGATAAATTCTAGCCTTACTTATATAAAACTTTCTAATTAGTATAGATAAAAGGTTATATTACCCTATTTTCCACTAAATAGTTTTTGCTTTTTACATTTTATTTGCATATCCACTTGCAAAGCTATAAAAGCATTCAATTAAGGTACAGAGAAGAAAAAAGAAACACATATGTAAAAAAATGAAATGTGTTTTCACTAAAGGCTAGATGGATACTCAAATTCCCCGCTCATAAAAAAGCATATTGTATGTTTGAAATAATTTCCCTAGAGAAATTATTGCTCTCCTGAGGATGCTTGCGGAAGATGGAAAATTGAATTTTGAATACGATCTCTAGAAATATTGTCTTATCAGCTTACAAGATTTATCTTAGTGTCAAATACATATTTCTCAATATCTGTCTCAGAAAATTCCCTTTTTTATCATTTACAATGTTGATATAAGTATTTTTTTGTTTGTTTTAAAAGTTGTACCTTCATTATTCTTCCTCATCAGAACTTTGAAAAAAAATTGGCCTACTAAAATCAGGGAAGGGAATTTCGATATAAAAATCAAACTTATGAATTATTAATTTTACATACACTAATTGATTGCAAAATAATTAAATAGACTGTTATGGAAATTTAAGCTTTCCAAAGATTTAAACACAAAAGAATTAATACTTACATTAATTCAGCAGGGGGTTTAAGCATTTTTTAATTTATTTCCCATCTTGAACAATACGACAGTTAAAACCATTTCGAACATTTAATGAGTATATTTATTAATTAGATAATAAGCCACACACACACAGATACATGTAGAAAAGAAAATATACACACACATATATAGTCACTCCTTGTGTTCCCAAGAAGGATATGCCAAAAATATATGTTTTCTATTTCTTATTCTCGTTTATTCTGCTGAGGTTTTTCTAATTTTAGTACAAAAACGGAATTTTGTATTAACTTCCTAATAAGAATATTCTTCCTTGCTTGATAAATATTTTTCAAACAAGGTCCAGCTTAAGTTAATGAGGTTAATAATCATATAAATTAATATCTTTAAAAAAATATTATGTGTTTTTGTTTTGTTTCTTTTTTACATTGATCAATAAAAACAGAGTTTACTTGCCTTACCAAAGGTCATGTTGCCCTTTTGGTTATCGCAATGGGTAGACACGGGCAAGCGTCCAAGGTACACTAAGTAGGAAAAAAAAAAAGTTGACAAGAAGAGAATGCTTCACGTTCAAGTTTTACATATGTAATTAGAAGAGCTCCAACCAAGTCTGAAATGATTCCTCTTCTGGCATGCGTTGAAAGTTCCGTTGCTAGTTCCATCAAGTAGTTGCTGCAAACGCAAGACTTCTTGGATGCTCAATCAAGGCCATTACTCTTTATACTCTATTGTTAATAGAAGTTGATTAGGAGATTTGAAACTGTTTTCTTTTTTGAGCGCTGGGTTGGTCGTCTTCCTGGCAAGATATTTGGTAACTGTAAGCTAATTGGCTGAGCCAGGCTTCCATTGGTTATGCAGGATCATTTTCTTATAAGCCACCAGTAGCTAATTAATCGACACCGTTGCGAATAGTGCCAATTTAAGCTCATTTCGGGCCCTGGGTGCAGAAGATCTATAGAGTCCCTTGACATCGGATAATCAAAATGGTTAAATCCAACTTATCTGGGCCTTTCTGGGTCTCTGGGTGCCCGCCCCAAGAGCCCAATGGATAAATTGGCACTGGTTGCGAAGATTGCTAATAATCCAACAACATTGAGCCTTCCGCTAATAATGGTGCTGATATAAATCTATGTGGGAGGCAAAACATGCGCAAGGTCCAATTATGTAACAAACCCCGATTTTGTTTCAGTAATCACAGTTGTCAAGCACTCGTTGACATTTTCTTTAAATCCTTTATTTTTTTTTAAATTTTTATTTATTTATTTATTTTTAGTTTAACATATCCTGAAATATTTTAGGCAGAAAATGCAAGCTACCTGAAAAAGATTCTGAAACATAAATATTTAAAAAACACTTAATTTTTCTTCAGGAAAAAATATGCAAGTATGCTTAAAAAACAAATAAATACAGTATTTGATACTTTCTATTTGACTGTAAAATTTTAAAAATATTTTAGATTAGAAAATTTAGCAATTATTTAAATTGCCTTTTATTTTATTTTTAACTTCATTTTTAGAGATATATTATGAGAAAAAACAGTGGAGACAATAAAAATTAATCAAGGCAAAACGCAGAACTGTGTCCTCTGAATTATGTTTGTTTGTTCTTTTTTCCAGTAATGCCACATGAATATTCTTAATTAATTGCACAATAACTCATCTTTTAGCTCTTTTTTTCCAGCTGCGCCTATTTTTTACATAATGGAAACTATTACTCTGACTTTTCTTTTTTAGTGAATAAGTTTGTAGTTTTTCATTTATCTCTTGTGTAATTCTGTGGTTGAATAAATTACAATGTCTTTGAAATAATCTTTTGAAATCAAAAGTATTATTTTTTTTCATCTTTGTCTTCCTTTTTTTGGGTTCATCCTTATTTAGAGCTATCATTACTTTTCCATTTCATTTATCGTCTTTGACAATTCCAATGATATTCTTTTTCTATTTCCAGTTTTTGTTTTAAATATAGATTGAAAATTGTACCTGATCATTTATAATGTATAATGTGGAGAATGTAGAATAAATATTTTTTGTTTACTACGCTATTTAATAAAATGAGAATGAATTGCTTTTTTAAGAAATTCCAATTCCATTTGATACAGTTTTTAGATACAAAATAATAAAGAAAAGGTCTCTTAGAATGTCGTATATTTTAAAATGACACTCTAGTTTGCAAAATTTTTAAAAAATTGAATAGGGGACTGAACAAACAAAACTTAGAGCAATTTAATTTATTTCTATCTAAATAAGTGTGTTTTTATTCTCCAAGTTTTAATTTTATTCATTTAATTTTTACATTATAGGTTTTTGAGTGAGTTGTTAGGCTGAAATGATACAGAAATACATTGCTAGCCAATATATATAAAATGGCAACACCAGGAAAAGAATATTTGATGAATGTCAAAACTAAAAATCACGTAAATGGAAGAAGAGTTTGGTATATGCAAATGAGTAGTATTTCGTTGTATTTAGATGAAACAGAAGGGAGAAATGACATCTGAAGCACAGCATAAACGAGAAGATGTGTATTGGATTTCTCAATCAGAAAGCGTTTTGTAAGGTCGGAGTTTGCTCAAGGTATCGTGTTATGCTTCAAATAAAAAGAAAAGATTACCAGCAGACATATTATGAGGTCAGCCCTTCAAAATGGTATAACCACAACATGGACCACTGTTCAGGAAAATGGCATATTTGCAGCATGTCCAGTTTCCGTTTGCATGGTGTGGTGACGTTTGCAGCAGGAGGGGTTCTCAGCATGGTGGCTATTATATACTTCGGCTTCCCTTGACAGAACAGCATAGACAGAAACGGCGATCCTGGTGAGCCGACAGATGAATCTGGAAACAGGAACGGCACAGAAGACGAGTTCGTTTTCTGCATGCAGTATTCCGAGGGTCATATAAGTATCTGGAAGCTTCGAGGAAACAACTCGTGACCTGCTTGCGTTCGGTATCAACATAGAGGCACTGAATTTGTTGTTATGATTTGGACAACCATTGTATGAACGGCATGCAAGTTTTTGGCTCTGAATGACGGTAAATTGAAAAGAAAATTGTAACCTTTCTCACATCTTAGGTCCATTGGTTGTGCCCTATCATCGAGGCCTGCCAATGACCATCTACCAACAAGATAGTTTAAGAATACATGTTGCACGTCATGTTCTGACCTTTTTCGATACACATAGTACTCGATTGTCACCCTGGTCAGTATGGTCTCCAGATATGTCACCTATTGAAAAACATCTGGTTTTGGGTTGCTGAGAGACTGGCCTGTTACTCTTTTCTAACTAATACGGTTGATGAAGTGGGACATAGCCTTGTAGCAGCGTGAAATGAGTTGCCCATCTTTGTCTTCCAAGCCAAGTTCGATTCAATGTCTTACCAGGCAAAGATGGGGAACATTTTAGATGCCAGAGATTGCAGCTGTGGCAACTAATTTCTCGGCAGTGGCAGGTGTGTCTATCGTAAACACCCCAAACTGCTTGCAAATTTAATCATTTTATCTTCCCTTTTACGTGCAGCAAATATTTGTTTTGCATGTGATTTTCTTCATAGTGTTGCATTTTAATAACCAACAGTGTATAGATCAGAGCATCTCAAAACTTTCAATAATTGCGACCCGATTTTCAATCATAATTTTCATGAAGCTCCACCCCCCTTCCATACAGTAATAATGGATACATTGAATTCAATAACAATGTACTTCGACACTAAAGCTACAATACGTTTTTAATTATAAACTGTGCAAATTATCAAGATAAGTATTAAATTTTGTACATAAATTTGTATATGATAAGCCCAAGGGGATCACTAGTAATTATTAAATCTGTTCTTAACTTAGTATTGATGAATTAATGATCAAATGCATTGCGCAGTACATTATAAGTACATTTAATGTGCAGTACACTTTAGTCATAAGTACAGATACATTAATAAGTATATTATTATTATACTATAAATGTGTATTTTTTATTATTTCAGAATGCATTTTGTTTTGATTCCTTTTAGTAAACTAATACTTTTTTTAAATCTTTTATTTTCGGTTTTTCGATATGCTCGCCCCTGGTGGGATTGTTTGAGAAACACTGGTATAGATGATATATATAAGATGAACTACACTGCATTCCGACATAGTATTCGAAATTCGAATCTGTACGAAACTAAGTAGCTGACATGTTATGTCAAGTAAGAAGACATTTAGTGGTGCACATAAAATACATCTTTAATAAAATACTTTTCTATCGAGACAAGGATTCATGTTCAAGTGATAATGAGTGAGTTAGTGAATATTAACATAACACTGATCAGCTACACGAGGGCTTTTGGCGACGGACCACGCAATTTTGAACCATTGTCAAGTGACCTGGATGACACCTGAGTGCCCCCCTCTCCTAACTACTATATCGCACCACCAACGAGAGGACGGTTCAGCTGTCAACAGACTTAGCGTGCATCATCACTGCCCTACACGACGAGTATTTAGTGGTACTGGGCTCGAACTCGTAACAAAACCAGCCACGATTTGATACCTATACCAATCAGCTACGGCGGCCATGTTCAAGTGATACGGTCCCATGTACCCCATTTGGAGGATGTGGTGCTCATTGAATTTGTAGAGTCTCAAAGTTCTTAATTCGGTATTGTAAGAAGATTTGAGAGTG
Source organism: Trichonephila inaurata madagascariensis (assembly GCA_019973955.1). Lineage (NCBI taxonomy): Eukaryota > Metazoa > Arthropoda > Arachnida > Araneae > Nephilidae > Trichonephila > Trichonephila inaurata. The sequence continues at coordinate 150,884 of BMAV01005417.1, forward strand.
GAATGCCAGTTTATAAGACATGTTTGTCCTTTGGTTGACATTCAAAATTAGGTGGAATCATCGCTAATAACTATTTTACTGCTTTGAAAAGATATGTTAATAAATAATCAGTCTTTCAAGCAATCAATATAATTCATTTATTTTAATCATACTCGCATATTTTTAGTGCGGTAAATTTTCTGAAAGCAAGTTTAAACAACATTGCATTATTCTACTTTCTTAAAATTTATAAACTATTTCAATGTGTACGACTTATATATTGTAGCAAATTATAAGCTTTTAAACATTAGTTAAGAAAACCAATTGATTATACATCAAAAATAATATTCAGTTTGTAATTTAGTCGTAATTATCTGTAGGAAGTAAACATTAATTTTTTAAGAAGACAATATAGTTTAAAGAGGATTAGAAAGTATATAAATATTTATATGCTGCATGGTGTTTTTCATATTTATAAAACATTTCCTAAATCTAAAAATGAGATTCCTTTTTATTAATCTTTGATTATTCTAGCTCCAAAGGAATTTTTATTAGAATAAATATTATTATTTAAACATTTATGACAGAGAAGAAAAATGAGACTTATATATGGCAATTAAGTAAATTAAGAATGGAGTATTTGCTGGGGTAAAAGCCACATGAGTATATCAGTTTGTTTTAGTTACACAAGTTAGTTTATATTACTTATTAAAATCCCTATTTTTTACGGATTATTATTAATTATTAGAACACTTTGTTTGAGATATCCAGCGTAATTATTTGTTTAATATCAAGCAAATTCAGATTAATTATCATATAATGATGGAATTTTTAGATTAATACATTTTTTTGTTGTAGTATGAATTATAATTATACAAATTTTATATCATTTTTATGTTTTTGGATTAATATCTGATATAACTGACGTTACTTAAGGGATTGTTCAGTAAAATTTAATTATTGTATAGTAAGTTTTTTTCCAATAACTCTGTGATAATTTTGATCAAAATGAAGTTCCATTAACTTAATTAAATCCATATCTAAGAATCTAAACATAAATTAACGAAACTTCCTAATTCAAGCATTAAAATAATTTAGACCTGCCAAGATTCCTCCTTGTCAGAAAGGTTTAATTTGGAACTAAGCCGTGGTAGCCAAGTGGTTACGTTCTCAAACTCGTGGCCGGAGTGATGTCGGATTGAATCTTGGTGTCATTAAAGACCATTGTAGAGAGGGGACCGCTGCACGTTAAACTTGTAGAGGTTTAATGTCCTTCCATTCGTGTGCAGGTGTCACCCTCTTCACTTGTTCTAGGCTCAAAATTTCGCGGTTCGTCTCTTCTACACGGCATGTCTTCAGCGGCAATAGGCTCGAACTTGAAGAACAATGAAAATGTAATGCAAGGACTTAGATATAAATAATTTACATAGAGATAGAAACATTATTTTACGCTATATAACATCGTGCAATATACTTTTCAAATAGGGCGTTTAAAAGGGTCGTTATAAGCATACCCTCGAAATCAGTAAAAGAATGATATTAAAATACGTGCTCATATATTTTGATAAGATTATACTTTAAAATAATATACATTACTTATATTAAAATAAAATAATGGTAACCTTTAAAATAAAATTACCGAATACATTGCTTATTTTAAGGTATCCGACTACTTACGACAACTTTTTTTTTGAAAAAATGGAAATATGGGGATTTTTTTGTGATTTTCAGATTTATTTAGAATATTTTAAGGAAACATTCCTAAAATTAAAAACAGGAAAAAATGTATGTTTATTAAAATGGGAGGAAAAAAAACTAGTGAAAATGTACAAAAAATTACTAAAACGAGGCTCACTCTGCACAAAAACTTTATAAACAAATTCTCAATGTTTCAATTTTGAGGTGTTACTTTGTTATTCGTGTTTGAAATGACCTTCTAATAGATATTTTAATTTTCAGAAAAAATAGAGCTCTGTATCCTAGTGATTATATGAAACTACCTTAGAAACAGTGGTTATATCCACATAAAGGTTCGTAAATTTTGAAATAAAACAGTGATTGATAAGTCTGAAGGTCAAAACACATTTACTGTTATATAGAATATGCACACAAAAAATCAGCAAATTAATTTCAAAACTTTTTGAGCAATCGCTGACCACGTTTGAGCTTTTCGAGAAAAAAAAAACATATTTCGAGTCAAACGTATTTTAAAGTTTGATATCTTATGTAAAGTTATGTCATTCGCTTTACTTTTACTATTCGCCTTTACTGTTCTAGTGAATGGAAAATAAATGCCTTGGTATTTTTACTAAGCTAACAAGATGGCCTATAAAATAAAATCATAAAAAACAACTGTCAATTTTTGAAAAAAATCCTGGTTTTAGGGTAGTCGGATACCTTAAATGAATAAACAAGTTGAAAGTGAACTAAATTAAGAAGCATAAGAAGAATCTAAGTGAGCTACGAACTTGTTCCTTACAAATGTGTGCATACACACTTTCCATTAAAACAAACACTAAAAACATTTCAGATTATTTACCCAAAACTCTTCCATCAGCCACTCCAAGAAATATAAGACTGTACATTTTAAATTGAAAGTTCTTCCCTCCTGTCCAAGTTGTCTTTGTAAGAGTGATGTTCAGTGGCATGTCTTTCCAATCGAAAAGGCATTCTCATATAAAACAGATAAAGCAATGAAACCGCACTATTGACTTCTCGAAGTTAAGGAACTAAACTGAGCCGAAAGAATCGGATTTAAATTTTGAGACATTGGCATTTACATAGCACTGGATTCCTATCTTGTAACATTGAGAATGTTGCCGTAATCGGCATAAGTCTTTTCAGACGGATAGTCGAAAAGTTGATAAAGGGATCTTCAATCCAGAATTGGACCGCAGTCACGCATTAACGATTTAGAGTATCACTTTTGCCTTTAAATGGAATTTAATTCAAAATATATCATCAATGTGGTTTCATCCCGTTACCTTCGTTGATTATTGAGAGAAGCAACAAAAGTCAATGAATGAATGCAAATCTAAACTTTACGGAGTTTACTTCGGATATAGGATAATGTTTCGACCTTTAATTCCGCTTCAGCAGGTCGTAAAATTATCAGCATCACTCGGAAAACTGCATAACCAGCCTTGTTATTGATAAGCGAGCATTAGAGTAGAGTAGGTAAAATTCAACACACACACACACACACAAAATGTAACTGTATTTTTAAAAGTTATTTGAATTACTTTATTTAGTGATGTTTTAAATTGCTTTTTATTTCAAAGAATATAAAACAGACAATTTTTTTTTAAATTTTAATTTTATCAAAATTGAACATTATTTTCTGTTAAGCAAACAGATACTTAAATTTATCGAAATATTATGATATGAAATTTTGAAGTATAATTGTAACATATAAATTAAAAACTTTGTCAATTAGCAAGATTTAAAAATAAATGCCTAGCGAAAAATAAATTTACTAACCAGTTATTGATATACATACAGACACATGCGGAATGATAAGTTTCTTGGCATTCTAATCACTTAGAGGTGTGGCAGCTCTACAGATGGGATCAAATGAAGCGAATTATACACGATGTGCAGGGAGGTCATAAAAGAAAACCAAAATTAGAGCTTCATGACTTCTTGATTAGAGCTCCCCAACTTTTTTGTAGCCGCGAACCGGTCAATGTTTTTATAATTGTATAGTGGCCCTCTGAAGGTAGTACGTTGATTATTTATATGTTAGATAGTTTTGATCTAACAATTTTGATTTAGTTGTGCTTAAATACAACACTAGTAAAAAGAAGCAGTTACCCCGAAAATTAAATATAAAGTGATTTAACATGGAATATATGGCAGTGCTTTTTAAACTTTCAATACTTGCGACCCAATATCCAATTACAATTTTCATCGCGCTCCCCTCCATACAATAATAATGTATTATTGTCGCCCAACTGGTATAGTGGTTAGCGATACTGACTGCGGTGACGTAGGGACTGGGATTGAATCTCGGAGAAAACATGGATAGTGCCTTTGCGGCAGGGGGGTACTCTAAATAGCCGTCGAGCCGCAAATCCTCTCGTTTGGTAGGTGGAAGGGATAGAGAGGTGAGAGGCCACTGACCGCCCACATGTATCCTCCCTCAAAATTGGGGTGGAAACGAGCCAAATCGTACTGTCACCTGTATGGTGCTCAAAGCTAAGGCGTACTTAGTCATTTGCCATGATAAATTTCGTGGGCCTCGATCTGGCCTTTGCCGATCAGGTGGCATTAGTAACAACAACAATGTATTATGGAACTCGATAATACGATATTTTGAGGCTGAAGCTACAATACAACTTTAACCTCTCCAGCGACGGAGTACATAAAAGTCTTTCTCAGCCAGTGCGTAAATTGCTCCGGAGTATATATACGTCGTTTCGAAATACGATATTTTCGGTTCACTGCTATCCATAAAATTATTCTGAAGTCTTTCAAATGTAATAATATGACCCTGACAGTAATTGCCAAGAATTCACTTATTTCAGAGGATTTCCTTATTTATTCCTCTTCCCCCCATCACATATGCTCAACTACGTGGAAAACGGTGGCATTGGGAAGTGAATCTGAAAACATTTATTCGACATTTAAGAGATTAATTATAAACTGTACAAATTATCAAGATAAGTGTTGATTTTTGTATCTAATTTTATATATAACAAGCCCACACACACAGGGCTACTGTTAATTATTAAACTTGTGCTTAACTTAGTATAGTTAAATTAATTATAAAATACATTGTGCAGTATACTTATAAGTTTATAAGAGTATTATATCAGTGTAAAAATGTATTTTATTTTTCCTTATGTCGGAATGTATTCTGTTTGTTTATGTTCAGTAAAATAATAATTTTCTAAATTAATCTTTTGTTTCCGACTTTTCAATAGGCTGGGGGCCTATTTCAATAGGCTCCTCCTTCAATAGGCGACTTTTCAATAGGCTCCTGGGGTTATCACGCTCCCCTAGAGGGACGCGCTCCACATTTTGAGAAGCATTGATATAAGGTGATTTCCATAGAAAGTCACACAAACCCAAGAAAAATACACCACAGTAAATAAAAGGGAAATAATTTAGTATTCCTTGGGTTATAGATGCCGAGAGAAGTTTGAAGACATTTGGGGCATTGTAGATGGCTCCTTGACAGGAGAAGTTGTTGCTGTATGTAGACATCTACATAGTGGAAGAGTTTGTACATTTGTGTTTCATTTGAACTATTTATTGTATGTTTTATATTACCTCTTTATTTCACTTCTGAACTTTTAAACAAACTGTTCTTTAAGAAATGTGACTCTGAGTCAGTTCTCCGAGTGTATATGAGTTATTTTATGAGCAGCATGTATTAAATATGACCCTTATTGTCTGGTACCCTTATTTCAATGTTCTTTTTTCCAATTCCTACTATTAGCTCACACTCTCTCTATATATATTTATTTATTTCTCTTGGTGGAATTTTCAATCGTTAATAAAATACATTTTAAAGCGCTCAATTGAGCTGAAATTTTATGTACATGATTATTTTGGATTACAATACAATTATTTAATTATAATCGATTAAAAAATAATTGACTGAAACTATTTATTTAAAAATTACAAATACTGTCACTTTGGCATCATTTTTGGAGACCATTTTGGAGTATTGTCTCAAAACTTAGAAATATTTTTTTTTCTCACTTCTTAAAGCATTTAGTCGAACTGAAATTTTATATACACGATTATTTTAGATGACAATACGATACTTTAATGATAATTAATAAAAATTAAGTACCACTTCATGTTGTGATTCTGTCATATATATATACATATTTATATTAATTGTAACTACTTAATAAAAAGTAGCTAAAATATATATACATTTTTTTTGATCAAAGTAGGAATTGACTTAAAATTTTTTTTGATATTACTTGTTTTTCCTTTTAAACTAGAATGTAGTAATTAGTAGAATAATTAAAGTATATATATAATTTTGAGAAATATAAGTAAAACACTTTATAACAATTAAAATCAGTGAAAAAAACTTAATTATGGTTTGTAACAACTGATAAAACACATTGAGAAGTCCAACAATGAACCATTGATAACCAAACTGAGAAATTGCTAACGAGTAAGAGAATTTAAACTTGATGGGGATTTTTAATATGGATTTAGTTAGTTATAAAACAAAAACTAGTTTTATTTATCGTTAAAAATTTACTGTAATAAAAATATATGCACATTAGTGATAAATCTTTTCATTTAAATTATTTTTCTAACAATAGTAAAATAAGAGTTAGAATATTTTTTTTTCCTTTTGTGAAAAGACTTAAAGCCTCATGTTGCATACATAAAGTTGGCTCCACTATAGATTATGTGATATAAAATCCCCTGAGATTAGCTGCTCTTAGGTCTATCCGTGAGTATCTGAAATATGAAGCTTTCTTTTTGTTTGCAGCTCTCCTAATACCAAAATTTATCTAATAATGATTAAGTAACCCTACCTTTCATTTCGAAAACCATTATTATTTCAATTTTCCTAACACAAGCACGGAAAAAGAACGTAAAAGACCCCAAGTAGAGTTTCATTAACATATCATTTATTGTACATTCTTAGGTTTCTTGACTAAAAGCATGTTTACATAGGACACTAGTTAGTTTACTTAATAAAATAACAGGGAAAGTATGGATTAATGGATATTTTTGTATTAAATGGAATTGTTTACATCAAATATAGATATGTAAGACTTTCGAATTAAAGTTTCATTTTACATTACCCCCATGCTATGGTAAAAAACGGGAAAATAGTATTAAATGTAGTTCATAATTTTTTTTATCGTCTAGAATATTTTAAAAAATACAAATCCAGTGTTTTATATTTGTATTATATATATATATATACGATATATATATATATATATATATGTACACAGGAAGGGGGGGTTATGTAATCATATTAATTCGTACAAAACATTGTTTTATTTCATTATATCTACTGCGCAATTTCCTTGCACGACTTATGTTACATATTTTAGTTTTGTTATTAGTATTAACTTTTAATTTAAAGATAAAGACTTAAGTAATCGTGTTATTTGAAAATTAAACATTATATTAATTTATATACCTGTTACATGAGATTTCCAAATATGAACATATAAGTTTTTATATTTGCACAGGTATTAACTTACTTCAATATCTCTACTGATATTTTAAGATTTTTTTTTTTTAATCAATGCAATTTCTTATACAGAAATTTCAGAGAAAAAAACTAAAGAATAGTATAAATAATTGAATGATAAAAAGAAAACAAGAAAGGTTAATATATTTTAAGTGAATGTTTATTACAAAAATATCATTTTATGTTTGCTTGAAAATACATTTAAGTGCCAACAGTTATCAGATAAGTATCTGAGGTGGCAGTAACATCACGTAAAAAAGTATAATTGGCAGTTCATTGTCAGAGCATTCAACTGTACCCAGTTGAATTGAATGGAAACTCTTTTTGACGTGATTATAACTGTATGAAAGGGATTAACAGGCTTTGAGTTTGAGTTTGAGTTAATATTAACGTCGCACTGTTCAGCTACACGAGGGCTTTTGGCGACGGACCACGTAATTTTGAACCATGGTCAAGTGACGTGGACGACACCTGAGCTGGCACCCCCCTCTCCTAACTACCACACCACACCAACGGGAGGACGTTTCAGCTCTCGACAGATTTAACGTGCATCGCTGCCCTACACGGCGGGTCTTCAGTGGTATTGGGCTCGAACTCATGACATGCCTGCCATGGTCCGATACCTTAACCACTGGGCTACCGCAGCCCCTAACAGGCTTTGAACATGGAATTCAAGTTTAAGCTAGATGGATGGAACATTCCATTTAAGAATATTTTGGAAAATTCTACATTCGAAGTTTCATGAATTTGGTGGTGGTGCGACTAATCTCCATCTGGTCTACTTTCACTAGACCAGATCCATGAGACCATAAATCTGTACAAAGTCTAAAAACAGCAGGGGGGATGCAACAGCCTCCTCACAGAAAAACCCCAGACATTGCAGAATGTGCTGAGGAGAAAAAGGACTGAAGTTACATTTGGGGCAGATTTGGAAGCTTCTTTTGCCACCCTCAAAATTCATGCACCTCAGGTGACCAGTCGAAAATTGTGAGAATGCCGTTTGATATGATCTGGAACCCTTGAATGATATGGCGGATCCAGGGTGTCTTTGAAAGTACCATGGGTGTACAGGAGGGACTACCCATGTTCTGCATATTAATTATTTAGCCCTGGAGTAGATCTCAGACGATGTAAGGACCATGTGGTCTTCCGGATCCACAGGATTGCTGGTAACCACCTTCGCAAAGTCGTCGGGAACTTCGTTCCCGAGATGGCCTACATGAGAAGCGACCCATTGTAGATGAATAGGGTGCCAATCCGAAAGCTTTTGAAAAAGGTGAAGAATACTCCTGCTGGTGCTTTCGCCGATAGATGCCCAATTCGATAAATGTTGGATGGATGATCGGCTGTCTGTCAGTATCCAAATTTCAGAAAGAAACTAGATCTCGTATGTTGTTAATAAATGAAAGACCAAACATGATAGCTATTAGCTCCGTTCTAAAGACAGAAGCATGATCAGCATTTTTTCTCTGAAATTTGATGATGCGGCCAGGTAGTTCAATTAAAACTCCACTGCCTGTAGTATATGTCTCTCCCTTACTGCCATCAGTATGAATGTGGTGAGAGAATATTTAATGGGAATTGTTTTTATTTCCTTAACGACAACGCAATATTCAAACAAGTCTGCAAGATTGAGACCAGCATATCTGTGTAGAGCAACCAGCGTTACAAAAATAGCAGTACGTTAAGTAATAGCTTCAATTAATGTGCGATGTCAGACATGTCCATGAGAATAGTGCACTGAAATTTTGCATCATTGGAATATTATCGCTGCAAAAGACTGACTCGAGTGCTTCATTAACAAACAGCCATTGACTGCAGTGCTTCTGTTAAACTCTTGGACATATCGGTTGGACCCTTAATGACAGGAAAACGCATATCAGTCAGATTAATCACGGTTTTAATTGGTTAGAACTGATGATTCAGTTAGAAAGTAGCAGAAATTCCTCAATCAAGAGCATCAATCTAAATTGTCTAGATACTATGCAAGAAGGTGGTGGTATTAAAATGAGCATGGAATGGGCTCAATTTTCATACTGAACTAATCTTTGACTAGAATTTATTTTCGTCTGGTATTTGAAGACTGTTTCAAGCCCTTCATGGACTTAATATTCCCAAAGATGAATTAAAGTTACCATGATGCTGTAAGGGGATGCTGCCCTTTGGGTGTCCTTCTCCTAGATTATCAGCGTGAGCTAGAGGCGTAGGAATAAATGAAAAGCCAGAAGCTGCCATAATCTTAATATTACTTTATTAAGACCTTAACTTAAAACAATAACAGATTAAGTAATAATATGATATGTTAGAGAATCTACGGTGGCGAAACACACAATATATAATAACGAAATAACGTAACTTGGACCACTATCAATAACTAACTCGCCTAAACTCAATTTCAATGTATACACAGATCCGAATATTAAAATGGTAACTCCTACCTTAATGTCCAACGAAACAGCAATCTATCTGATCCTAGCTGAAGTTGTGGTTCACTGGAGTAGAATAGTATCTACCTTGACTAAAGGCTTTCTGTCACGGGTACCTCTCTTGACTGTCACTTAACTTCTCGAAATACTCTTCACATTTGCAACACGGAATATCATAATACTCCACCAAATGCCCCCTCGCTTACTCTAAACTTTTGCTATTTAAAAGCTTTCTAATTTGCATCTTTCATTCACGTTTTACTTCTCGTATTGGCTGGAAAAGAATTGACGTTTATTCTGGCCCCAAAGAACCCAAAAGGACATGTTAATGAAAAAACGCGTGAGCCCGTCACAATGCTCAGAGTTCCATGTCACCAAGTTAAAATAATTCACGATTGGTTTGAATTAATTGGTCACTGAATAACTCCCTCCAACTATATGACTTCTCAAAATACTAGATGTGAATCACATTGAACATATATTGGATATGATGTAAAAGCCAGTTAGTGCACAAATTCCTCTAAATCAATTATAATTTGCACTCAGCCTACATAGTATTATTTATCAATTGTTTTAATTTTTTTTATATTCCTTTGTTTAATTTTCATATTAATAAATCCAAGTGAGCTTTTTTCACCATTCTGTCTGTTTGAATTATCATAAAGCATGATCATGTAACATCTTTTTGTTGAGAAAAAGAAGTCAGACTTAAAAATTTAAATCTGCAATATGTCAGCAACTTTTAATATTGTGCCATAATTCTTAAAAACCTTTAAGAGGCTGACATAAAATTTACTCTCTATAGGCACAATATAGCACTTAAGGGTTCATAAAAACATAATAGCCAAAAAAAATAACGCAAATGCATTTTTGGGGTAACAAAGCACGTAAAGGTTTCATTAACAGAATGGTGTTAGTAAAATATTTTTGTTGTCATGAGGAAGAACAATAAACCAAAGTCCCTTAGTAAGATATATGAACTTCCCTAACTGCAATGGTTGAGTGGCATCATCTGTTCATACTTAAAAGAAATTATCTGGTAGTTCTTAAGAATTACATAAAAATATTTCTAAGACCTAAAGACAGATCAGTAATAAAGCCTAAGCATTCAGAGAAAATAAAACCCAGATCATTCATTTTAATTGAATAAGTCATTGGTAGAAAAAAATAAATGTTTCAAAAATTATCTAAATATTAAAATTGGAAATGTAGAATTTGTTAAAGCTCTATTTATAATTAATCAGCAAACATAATAGCTCAAATCTTTCGAGATTTCTTAAACTGCAAAATTCATTGACAGGATTATAACAACCATTTGATACAGATACGCTTCAGTTATTTAGATTTTACAGAGAACAAGACGGTATAATTTATCAAAAATTTATGTGTGGACACATATAATACACACATAAACTTTTACACGAGCAATGTGTTTACATTTTATGTGTTTACACGAGTGGAGTTTTACACGAGCAACTTACTTAAAAGGTTATTAGATTTCTTAGAGTTTATTTCATTATAAATCCTTATAAAAACATTTGCTTACTTTATGGAATAAGGCTCTTATATAGTTTTATCAACAGATTGAATCCAAGTTAACATAATATTTGATTGCTTCATTTACGATATTTTTTATCTGATTAATACTGCAATAGTTTAAAATTTTGAAAATATTTTTTCTATTTAAGATATTTTTTAATAATAATTGATTAGCACAGAATTTTTCAACGATGGAGAATTTTAAAAAATATTGTTATTGATGTAATTATTACTAAATGTTTGAAATAATACTGAAACGTTCTTAGAAAATCTAGTAAATAAGTAAAATAAATAAACGGTACCACATATTATACACTTAATTCCTTAAATCAGTCAATTTTTTTAACCCAAAATGTTCCAAAAAAAAAAAAAAAAAAAAGGCACGCTTCTTATTTTATATAACTAAGCCAGCGTTTCTCGAACTGTGGGATGCGAGCATGTCGAAAACAAAAGATAAATTCTAAAAAAATGATTAATTTACTGAAAGTAAATAAACAAAACATATTCTCATATAATAAAAAAATAAAATACACATTTACGCCGATATACACTTTTAAATATATCAGTATACTGCAAAAAGTATTTTATAATTAACTTAACAATACTAAGTTAAAAACAACATTAATAATTACCAATGACCCCATAGGCTTGTCATATATAAAATTATATACAAAAATTAACACTTATCTTAATAATTTGTAAGGTTAAAAATCAATCCCTTAACTTCTGGTTAAAAGTTACACGATTCGGTCTCCAATGCCACCGTTTTCCAGGTACGCGGGTGTATGTGATACATTGGAGAGGGAGTGGGTGGAGAAAAGGAACAAATAAGCAAATCTTTTGAAATAAGTACATTCTGCTCAAACACTGTCAATTTACTTTTGTTACATTCCAAAGCCTTCGGAATAATTTTATGGATTGCAGTACACAGAAACGATCGTTCTTCGGAAAGACGTTTATATACACCTGGGGAAATTAAAGCTTTGACTGAGAGAGATGTCTATATACGTCGGAGGCACTTAAGAGGTTAAAGTCGGATTGTAGCTTTAGCGACAAAGTATAGTATTATTGAATTCAATACATTGTTATTTGTATGATAAAAAGCGGGGACGATGAAAATTTTGGTTTAATATTGCGTAAACAATATTCAAAGTTTGAGGAGTATTGAACAAAGCATAATGCTTATTAGAATTAAAAAATGGATAAATTTTATTTTTATTTTTCATATTTAAGTTTTTGCGCCATCTTTTCTTTTAATTGTGAACTGCAAATATCCTTAATTTTTCCCCCCTTTTAGAATGTCTCATATATCTTAAAATAATTTCTATGATACTTACAAAAAGCTTTCATGTTCGTACTTCTTTTTTAAATAGTTGAGGGTTTTGTGTGTGTATGTGTAGTACATACATGCACAATTAGAAACTTGGTTCAATAAATAGTCTTAAATTGCCGTTGGAAGAGTTATATATTGGTTTCTTCCTGGATTATTTTCCCATTTTCATTTCTTCTCGAGCAATATTGTATTCTCGACCCCTGTTGTTAATAGAAATTTTCAAGAATCTTATATCCTGGCTTCAAAGAAAACTTTCCGTCTTCACCACGTATAAAATCCCAGACGAGAAGCAATTACATATACTTACACATAAAAGATAAAAAGAAGAAAATATTAGTGTCCGTACATAGTACGGGAAAACGGATTATGTTCAACTTTGGGTAGCCCGTACGGGGTTTAAAGGCAAACTAGTTAAGGGGTTACTGTGATGTATTTTAAATTATGGTTGCAAGATTATACTGCTTGCAGGGGTAAAATTCAAT
>BMAV01005417.1:163838-178452 GCA_019973955.1 Trichonephila inaurata madagascariensis
TTTGTTTGTTGAAGGTGTGATTCCTGCGCTGGATACTAGCCATCCCTTACATTACTATACGCTCAACAACTATGATCCTTTTTGGTGACGTCAAAGGACTGTCCGATCTTTCGTCGTCACAATAAGTTCTTCCCTGTTTTCTCTATCCATTCGCCAATCTTACTTAGTAATAAACAACTCTCAACATACTGATTTGCATGCGATTAATGGTTTCGTAGGTTTCACGCCTTCTTTAAAGAAAAAAAGCGAGTAATTGCCCTCCTTTTCTCCTTGATGTAGATTGACAATGTAGCTGTCGAGTGGAATGGTTTGATATACTCCAACAATTACGAGAGAAGACGAGGGACAAGTTGTATAGAAGTATTTCCAACCATTCCATATTCATCGCGATACTAGCACAATTGCTAAACTTTGGAAAGAGTAAGTGCAGAAGTCTCTTACTTTTCGTCTTATCCTCTTGCTTTGGATAACGTCCCACTTCTTTTAATTCTGAATAAATAGGAATCCCGAGATAGTTTCACAGAAAAAGCATTCTCTTATCCTTACTGTTGTTCTTTGGGAAATTACTTCCACTCAGGTAACTTTGGATAGCACATTTATTTAAAAAATACGAAAAACGATCACGGTTACTGCACACAGCAAACAAGTCTGACCCAAAAGCACACAACAACAGGTCAGCCACTGAACCCCGTAGAAGGAATGTGTGGGAGTGAAGCGGGAAAACCGTGCGTGGGCAGGTCACACAGTTAACCTTCCGCCAGAAAAAATAGTTCTCTCTCTTCACCTCAACACTTATTAATATGATAAACGTGAAAGTTTGTATAGATGTTTGGTACTCTTTCACGCAAAAACAACAGAATTGATTTTAATGAAATTTCACAATAATATAGCTTATACATCAGAATAATACATAAGCTATAATTTATAAGGTCATTTTGTGAAGTGTCCAAAATATAACGATAAATGTCAAGAAAGTAGGAAAAAATTCGGCCATCTGCAAAAGAGCCCACGACAGCATATTATGTCTGTCTTTTATATGTGAAGCAAAACTTTGCTTTTTGTTTTGTCTACACCAGGTTCCAAGAACTGCGAAAGCTTGAACAGGTGGAGTGTGCGCGTGATTACAATTGTAGCATAAAATAAACACAACAAAAAAATATTAACGTATTACACTTATAGATATAAATTATTTATACTATTTTAAGCATCATTATACAAAATTTGTAACAAGGTTCTACTTTTGCTGAGCAGAGACCAGCTTAGGAAGGTGTATTCAAAATTCGACCCTCAAAAGAGTTAGAGAGTTATAAATAAAAAAATTAAAAAAACTTTTATCAGCTATTACATCCACAGACTTAAAATTAAAAAAAACACGATTTCTTTTGTTCAGCTGAGATATGCAAAAAGCTTTCTTTTGTTTAATTTGCAATTCATGTAAAATTAACTCATTAAAAAAACTTCTTTATCCTTCAATCTGTATTGTTTAATTTTTCAATTCACCCGTGTGAAAAACGGATATAACAGCTAGTAATATTATAATTATAGACTGAAAATTCATATATATTTTTATTTTTATTTATTTTTTTTTGTAAAAATAGCGGATTTTGTTAAAAAAAAACATATACCTGTATAATTTGTTTCTAAAATTATTTTAAATACGAAATAAATTATTTTTGTACATAGCAAGGAAAATAAATCTTTCGACTTTTATAAGCACAAACTTTTTTTCTTTCCTTCCTGATCATCACATTTTTAAAAACCTAAGAGAAGAAAAAAACAAATACAAAATAAAACTCCATTTAGTAAAGCTTTGAAGAAACATAAAAGTATCAAGAAAATAAATAGATTTTTCCCTATTTTTCCATCGGTAATCTTTTTGACAAGACTTACCGAAGTACGTGGACAATATATTACATAACGAGATATATCCGAAAGAGTTCAAGAAGTTGCGTCATTCAACTACTTTATGCTACGAAAAAAAATTATTTAAAAAAGCAAACTTCGAGAAGTGTTGGCGTAGATGAAATGATATGTTTTTTTTTTTTTCCTGTTTTGTGTATTTCGAATGAAGTGGATCATTTTTTTTTTTAATCTTACAAATTTATTACACTGAAAAGACACTCATAGAATATTTAAAAAAAGTCATTTTTTCTTTTCTTTAGTTACTAATACTTCTAATAGATTAATATTTTACTCTTATATTTATCGCGTTTACTGCATATTAAATGTGCTACACATATTTCACTTTTTTATGTAATATTTTAATATTAAAATTATTTATTTTGTTTTGTGGGACTATGATCATGTATGCGTTAGTTCAAATACTTTACATAAGATTCATTGGCATTAATGTTTTTCATCAGCATACTTTAAAGAAAAAAATTTTAATCAATTTATATAGCATATCCAGTACTGCATAATAATTTAATAAATTGTTATATTTACAATGATATTGCGCATATATTACGTATTATAAATCTTTTAAACGTATTTATTAGAACAAGAAAGTAAAATATAAATATTCCTGCAATATAGTTAGAGTGCTACTGAGAATCGTGCCGAATCTGGCACGAATGCCATAGTTTGCCGATGTCAGAACTACGTTAGATCATCAGCCTTTGCCATTAATAATCTTACTTGAACTGCCTCTGTAATTTCTTGTTCCTTACAATAAATGAGATTTGGGTTATTGTGCTGGAAAAACAATTAAAAGACATGTATTAAAAACAGTTTTGAAAATTATTATTTCTTTATAGCTTCAAATGAAATTTTATTGAATAATAACATTCTTTCATAAATAATATCATAAAAAACATTGAAAATATTTGATATCTGGACAATACTTAGAATACAGTATTTTAAATTATAGTAATCAATAAGTATAAAAAAAATAATTATTAAACACTAACAAAAATAAAATAACATTAAAACAGTTTTACATAGTTCTTCCCCAATTTTATCAAATTCATGGATATCAATATTCGATGCATATTTAACTTGTCAAACGTCTTGTTTATAAAGTCAAAAAACTGTTACGAAGAAAATATAAAGTAAGCAGTAAAAGGCAAGCCAAATTAAATTTCAGATTTGAGTTTCATGAATTATACATGCTTGTTTTTCTATTCAAGTGTTTGAAGAAACTGAGATAATGAATTCAACAATAACTCATCTTTTGGAAAGGTTTTGATAGTAGTTATTTTTAAACATAACTAATAAATGAAATACTCTGTCATTGTGCTTAGGAGGACAATAGGTTTTTGAATTTTTCATTTCAATATTATTTAATGTAGAATAAATTTCAAACAAGGCTAGAAGACGACCAGATTTTTTTTTCATTTTTAGTTTTTGTCTTACTGTTTGCCTATCATGGTTATCTTCCATTATTATTTTTAGTTTTTTTTTTTTCATTCATATCCACAACTCATATGTTTTTTCTTCCATTTTCAATAGTTAATTTAAATGCAGATTGAAAACATTCTATAATCAATTATTAGCAATTGTGAAAAAAATAAATCTTAGAAGCAAATTATTTATGAATAATTTCGCATTAAATTTCTTTTTGTAAAATAATAATGGCTTAATTTTGCTTTTGTGCAAAAAGGCAGGGAAGTATGAAAAATAAATGATGAAATTCTAATGAAATGTAATGTGTTTAGTTTTTAGTATAAAATACTTTTCAAAAAAACAAACAGGGAAGAGATATAAATATTTAATGTTAATGATTATCTTAAATATACTACAAAAATTTTGGCTTGTACGGGATGTAATCAATTTGTCGTACGTGATGCTTCCAGAAATCACTGGAGAAATCTATAACATCTCGATCTATGACGTAAGATGATTTGTTTTTAGAGAGAGCTAGAAAACAGCCACGCAGACTACAAATAGCAATCGCTTGCGAAAACTAAGCTAGCTATTGAAGATTAAATAGACCTCTCACGCACAAAGTCTGATGTACACACTTTTTAATATGTTTATGAGATAATTATAATACTCTGTGGTAAAATAATCATAACTGATTAAAAAAAACATTATTTTTAAAGATAATTTCCAAACCCATTGATGATAGCTCTCTCTCTCGTAACTCTTAATAGAGGTCATCTTAGTTTCTAGAAGTACCATACTACAGAAATACTATAAAAATATATGGCAGATTTTCCATTACCATAATTTCATTGAATAAAAACGTTTCCAAACGTCTGTTAACTGAATAATAATAGTTCCAAAATATTCAGAAATGAATATGTATTTAATACAATTATTAATTATGAATACGTTTACCATATATTTGGAGCAGAACATCAGTTAACTAAATGGAATGTACTGTGGGACGATATATAAGAACAGTCGGTTTCAGTGTCACATTTCATTTATCTTTGTAAATTCTGGAATCATTTCTACTGATCTGAAGCCCCTTTCCAAGTTGCGAAGCTGGTTATATATATAGAATTAATTCACCATTTTAATACGTGGACTGATTTTATTCTATTCACTTTCTAGAACGAGCGTTTGACAAACCTGAGCAATTCTAATTTGGATGTAAATGATGCCTTTACTTCCAGCATACCGAAAAGAATATTCCAAATTGACGCTAATGGGCGAGTATTTCTCATAGTCTTAGCAGCAGAAATCAGGACTGTGAATGAACAACAACTTAGCCGAATCTGAATAAATGGATGTGAGTGTAACTCTTATAGCACATGTGATTCGAAGTACAGAAACAGGGAACACAAACAAATTGTAGCATTAGTTCAGTTACAGGAAACATACAGTAGTTGCTAGGAGAGCAACGTGACTTGTTCGGAAGATTTACTAAAATTTAATCCATGATAAGAGCCTCAGTTTCCCCTTTAATAAATTACGTTCCATTTAGTTTTATTATTCTAGTAAATAGTTAATAAGGTAAATAAATGTATCATAATTTCGTATCTGCATGTTATTAAGTAAGTTCACTAATACTTGGTAGTGTTGTAAGTAATGTATGCGAGATATAGAAACTTTAATAATTTATTGATATAAATACTTGATACCAAAGCTATTATGGAAAAAAGTATAACATATTAAAATCTGTGTTGCATGAAAAATAATAATAAAGTTTAAGGGAACATTTAAAATAAATTTAAGAGTTCAAAGTTTATATATCACAATAATATAAAACATAATTTGAGAACTCATATAAGACTCTCTTAATGATTATATCAAGCATTTTTTTAATCCCTTCTTCCTAATTGAAATGCAGAATAATGTTCAACTATTGTCAATTAATAACTTATTCTAATATGAATTTGTTGATATTAAAATAAAATAAGCATGCTTATTTCATTATGTACCTTATAATAAATATACCTGTGTGAGAACACAAATCTATAAAGAATGAAATTTCTAATATTGATTTAACATTTGAAATTTCATTCATAATTTTGAAACATTCTGCTTCAACCACAAAAAAATATTTAAAAATGGGAGGGTATTTGTTTTTGATCCAAGGTTCTGACGTAAAAGTGGATAACGGATGACAACGTATTTGTAAAAGGATTGCATTGATTAATTAACTTTGTGTCTGAAAAAAGGTGCGAATTGTTCGATAAAGTTCAATAAATATAAGTTAATTAAAATAGTGGCAATTTCATTCAATTTAATTAATGTGCTAATTTCACATACATAGCTGCCAGCTCATTTGGTCTTAGAATCAGTTTAATGACAAAAATGTAAACGATCGCACTTTTCTACACTATTTTTGAAATCAGCAGTGGGATTGCTTGCTGAAACTCATCACAACTTGGAAGTTAGTGTTGGCCAAGTTGCATTTGTATTTACTATTATTGATTTTCATTATAAATTTGTTGACTCAGATATAGGAAACAGTTTCTGTATATTAGGGTTTTGTCTGAATGTCTTGGAGAGCCGCATGTGACTCGCGTGCTGCTATTTGCCCACCACTCATCAAAAGTAAAAAGACACTTCCATAAACATTTTGTAGAAACAAATATCGATGCGGCAAGAGAAAATAGCATCGTAATTACAAAACACTGTAACGATAGTGACACGATAAATAGTGATACATAAATGATTAAACATTCGATGTGTCAATAAGATATGGGAAAGGGTTCTACGGTGAGACATTTGGAGAAATCTGATTACATGTACAAAATATTGTAACTAAGGATACCTTAGAAATGTACCCTGCGATAGTGTGAGCTATTTAGAGGTACCGCTTCCCTCAAGGGAACAACCAGACCAATCAAACGTCCTCATTATCATAGCATTATGTTAGTTCTTTGGTGTTGGGAACAACACTGCCTGCGGGAAGAAAAAGTTAACGATGAGCTGGCTAAGGATATCTCAGGATCACAAATGAACGTGAAATTTTTCTCATAAATTCATAAATGGCTATGTTTGGTTTAAGGAATCCTTAGAAGAGGCTCAACCAAATTTATTATCCTCCAAGTATCCAATGATAGCAAGGGGAATCTATTTGGAGTCTACATACATTACAATGTCTCACTAACCTTATATCATAGTAAGTGTTGAACGGGCTTTTGCCCAGTATATGTTTTGCCTGGTATATATTCGATTAAGTAAAACTAGCATGTATATGTCCTAGCATGTGCATTAGTCAGCACTGATTTTTCTCAGTCATTGTGAAGAACACAACATTGTCTGATGTTATTTTCTATCAAGTGCATAGGACAAATACACTGTCTGATAATAAAGAAAGTGAACGAATGGTAGGACACTCGATCAAGTATAAGCATCCTTCAAGACATTTTGGAAACCGTGGTAACCTAGTGGTTAATGTTACGGACTTGTGGCCAGCGTGTCATGGATTCGAGCTTAGTACCACTGAAAACCCGTTGTGTAGAGAGAGAGCTGATGACGATTCTTTACGAAAAATATTGATTTTTGAATCGATTCGAATCATAACCTTATGAATCGATTCACAAAAAAACCGAGGTCTGAAAGATCGATTTCTAAAAAATTGATTTTTTTTTCAAGTCTCCATTTACAATGTAAATATAAATCCATTTTATGAAAAATAAGAAAGGTATAACAGTAAACGATATCTTATCATTAAACTAAGGGAATTTTTTCGTTCAGGGAATTCGACAACTACAATTTTTTTTTGTTACCATATCAAAGTATCAGGTATAAAAAAAGACATTTATTTTCTAAATGTATTTGTTACATTAAAAAGTTTAGAAAATAGATAACATAGCTTATATAGTTCTTAATGCTTAATATCTAAGCTTTTTAAAAACAACAGTCTGTCAATTCTACTGGGATCCAAGTGGTTCCGCTCTTCACTTGCGATGTTGCCAGCAAACGAAAAAATGCCCTCACAAGGAACAGATGATTCCACAATACTCATATACATCATGGCTATTGAATGAACGTGAGGATAAATACAGCGTTTTGGTCTTGCCAGTAAATTAACCCTTTAACCGCCACCATCGTGATATTATGGGTTTTACAGATAGAACATTCAACTAATTGTAAATAATTTTATGGTTTTTACCAAAACAGAAAAAATTGAATATCGATTTTCTAGAATGAAATATCGATTCACTGAATCGATACAGTGCTACATATTGATTTAAAAAATAAATATTTTGACCCGATAAATCGATTTTTCGATTTTTCGATTAATCGATCTCTGATCATCATCCATAAGCTGATGCACGTTAAGAGGACACAGTACGATTCAATTGGCAAAAACCGGTCAAAAAATCAAATCTAATTTTTCTAACCTAAATTATTCTTTATATATTTTTCTATGACCTCATAAAATTTGAAAACTCTAAACTTAAAAAACGCAGAGTTATGATAGCTTTTATATTCATTTTTATTCACATCCCTATGGCAAATCAAAACTTAAAACTTAATTATCTCAGAAAGGTAAAATAACTAGTTTATCTTCATTTAAAATGCTAAGGCTTTTTTCTATTGTGCCTAATGCTTTGAATTTTTTTCACCTGTTGTTAAAAGTACATGTAACAAAAGTTGGTATGCATTTTTGAATCAAAGCAATACTTATTTTTTAAAAAATAATTGAAGTTAGAATTTGCAAATTTGTTAAGAAATTTTCAATAAGGATTCATAAAAAGGAATATTGTACAAATACCAATCGTGATATCGCAAAACCCATACCAACTGTTGTTATACATAGTTGGATGTACTTGTAAAACAGATTTCATGCGTGTACGTAAATTTTTGTAGGAGGAGTAGCATTTTTAAAATCACTTCACAATTTTAAAGTTTTTTTCCTTAAAAAATTAAATAGCTAACTTTTTATGAAATTTTGAGCACACAATCTGTTTTACATAGTATACACACATAAGAGGCAACCAAAAAAGTTTTGAAAATCCTTAAATTAAAATTTTTTGCTTAAATCGTTCCATGTCCCCTTAAACTGTCGAGGTTCAAACGTCCTCCCGATGGAGTGGTATGGAATTTAGGAGAAAGTGTGCCATCTCAGGCGTCATTCTCATCACTTGAACAAGGTTCAAGAATATGAGGATCATCACCAATAACCCTTGTGCAGCTTTGTAATATAACTCTAGCAGTAATATAACTCTTTTTAACCCGCGGTCACTCGCGCCTGTTTTTGCTACCTTCGTTACTCGCGGGGTGTAGAGAACACCCCAAACTTTTAAAGCGTGTATTTAATTATAAAAATAAAAATTAAGTCATTATGATACATATTTATAAAGTACAAGATGTGTTTTGTATTATATAAATAAAATTATTTAATTTATTGCACACAAATGAGACTAACATTAATTTAAACTAAACATACAAAATTTTCATTTTAAAACACAAAATATTATATTTTTTCATAAACCAGTATAAAACGTATATGCCAGTAATAAATATACTTTATAATTAATGAGATAATGATAGTAGAAAGTAGAAAAATAATATTTTAATCATTTTCCAAACTTTCAGAGCAGTCTGTATACAAATGCTCAACTTCTCGCGGGAATTCTCAGCCCTCCAGATAAACTTTTCAAGGTCATTACATTCCAACCGTTCCTTAAAGAGGGATTGCATCACGCCTGAAGGTTCAATGACCTAAAATGTGCAGCTACAGAAAAAATCGTGGTTCTGCACATTCTTTTTAGAAATCTGGGAGCATTTTCTTGTTGCTGGGGTGTAGAGAACACCCCGCGCGAGTGATCGCGGGTTAAACATCTGGGTAGGACTTTACTTCGTAGCAGTTAAATTAGCTTCCATTCTTGAAGGAAAATAATATGGTTTTGCACACGGCATTGACGGGCTCTGTGCTGAACACCATTGCCTCCTTCAGGATACGGCACAGCCTCGCTCATGCCCAATTTGGCACTACGGGTTAGTAGTCATGCCGATGAGTCATAAATCAAGATGCCACTCTGACGCATTATACATAATTCCCGGCATTTCCTCCTCACAATTGCAGACCATCATTTCAACACCCTTACGATTGTGCAGCAGAGCCAAGTGTTACATGAAACAACTGCGCATAAGCGTGCACGCGCTGGCACCCGAGAGATCTAACTTCAGTCATAACGGACGTGAACAATCTATTGCCGGCTTTGAAGGAAGCAGCCAGTTAGAGAGTCATTTCATGTGGGTGGCCGGGAAACAAAAAATGGGTAGTAGACAGCTGATCAAATAAGAAGCCACGTTGTAATATAAAAGGGAATTAGAAAAACTACATTTGTGATTATATCTTTAACTTTTTAAGAGTTGCACGATAAAATGGCGTTAATTTGTTTTAAATGCTTTGAAAAATTTATTGAGAAGTTATTTAATGGAAGACTAATTATTATTTGTGTGGTGTGTGTGTGAGTAATTTGAAGTACTGTTTGATAGGCATATTATTTCAAAAGAATAAGAAATTAGTACACATATATGACATTTAAAACAATTTCAACAAATTAATTCATGCCTAATTAATTTGAAATTTTTATACTACCATTATTACTACCAATTACTACCAATATAGTTACCATCCCAATTTGCTAAGAATTAGAGAGTCAGTGAATATTAATGTCGCACTGTTCAGCTACACGAGGGCTTTTGGCGACAGCCCACGTAATTTTGAACCATGGTCAAGTGACGTGGACGATACCTGAGTTGGCACCCCCTCTCTTAACTACCACCCCAATGGGAGAATGTTTGAGCTCTTGACAGATTTAACAAGCATCGCTACCCTACATGGTGGGTCTTTATTGGTAATGGGCTCGAACTCGTGACAAAGCCAGCCAGATCCGATACATAGAACATTCAGCTACCGCTACCCCAAGAATTGAGAGATGAATAATTTTAAACATTCTCAACCAACACAAATGAATCATTACATTTCAGAATTATTTTGTCTATCAATTCGACGGTAGTTTGAAATTCTTCATGTAGAGTGAATTCGGTTATGTATTAATTATTTTGGCCTTTGTATAAATTGATTTTTTTAACTTCATAAAATCCTACTAATGAATAATAAAATGATTGCCATGAATATCAGGATTTGCATTTATTATTAAGATATTTTTTTCCTCAAATAGAATTCTGCTCTTTCTCTCAGAGAATTTATCTTATTATTAAATAATTACCTTCTTTTTAATATACATTTTCTTAAATACGTTGTCCTGCATAATGTATTCAAGTAAAACAAATTATAAAAAAATTTGCAATCATCAATGCAATTAGACTGCTGCAGTTAAATTAAATACACTGTGCAAGAAAATAGAAAAACAACTTTACAAATGATCAATTTGCTTCATAAAGTCTTAATTCTCTTGAAATAATTAATCAAATATATTCTCTCACCGTCGTTGTTTTTTGCAGAGAGAAGATAATTAAAAGAAGTTTTTTTTTTTTTTCATTTGTCTTTTGCATAAATGTTGACTTATCTGTTATATTGTTCAATTCACCAAGTTTAATCTTATTAAAATATGCTGCTGTGCACAACCTTTTTTTCAGTTTTTTTTTTCTTTTACTTGAAATGCCTCTTTAGTTAAATTAACTTTTTCTTTACTCTGGAGAGAAATTCCTGCCACTTAAGCGATTCCCATCAGTAAGGCATTTTTTTCTTAAAGTTACTTAGCAAATAATGTTTTTAAAATTTTTAGATCAAGACTTCAGTTTTTTGCTATTAATTGTTTTAAAAAATTTAAAATTAAATTACTAAATTTAATTTTTACACAATACAATAAGCATCTCATTTGTGACCCTATACTATTTTAAATTCAAGTCGTTCATGTGTGAAAACTATCAATGAAAATAGTTAAATTTTCTAAGAAAAATACAGTTTCAAAAACATAGATTTCCTTGAGCAATACAATGGAAGAACAAAAATTTTACTAAGATTACTTTTGAAATAAAAAGCGATATATCGAAAGTCAGGCATAGCTTTATATAATTCTACATAACAGGTAATATAAAAAAAAGTCAGTTTCTACTTCGATCAACAAAGAAAAGTTTTATTTTAGCTACTTTTTTAATAAATAGTTGCTATAAATATAAATATATATATACACAGGACAGAATCACAACATTAAGTGGTCATTAATTTTTATTTATTATCATGAAAGTATCGTATTGTCATCCAAAATAATCGTGTGTATAAAATTTCAGTTCAACTGAATGCTTGAAAACGTGAAAAAGAAATAATTTTCATGTTTTGACACAATTTGTCAAAATAGCTGCTAAGTCGCCAAAGTGGCTGTATTTGTATTTCTTTAAATAATTAGTTTTAATCAATTACTTTTTATTAATTATAAATAAATTATTGTATTGTCATTCAAAATAATCATGTATATAAAATTTCAGCTCAATGGAGTGCTTTAAAATGTATTTTATTAACGATTGAAAATTCCACCAAGATAAATAAATAAATAAATATAGAGAGAGTGCGAGCTAATAGTAGGAATTGAAAAAGAAATGTTTTAATAACGACATTAATAACTACATTTTTTCTACGTAATAAGTTGCATTTTATGATTTCTTTTAATTTGATTTTAATTTATGCCGCATTGTGAAGCATCGCGAAGGCTGCTGGCGATGAACCTCGTAATATTGAGTCACGTTTAAGAGTTGGAGACGAAACTGAACGGGCATCTTTTCTACATACTTCCATACCACGCCAATTGGGAGGTCTTTCAGCCGCGAAAGATTAAATGTGTCTCAGTTTCTTTACACGGCGTGTCTTCAGCTGCACTTGGTTTTGCGACTCGGGATAATGCTGGTCATGAGTTCGTGGCCATGCCAACTTGCTTTTTCTGTGAAAGGTTATAATCACAAGAATACATAGTAATAATCGTAAGACAGACATCGTATATACATCGTAAGACAGAGTTTCTCAAACTGTGGGGCCCTCCCCCTAGGGGGCGTGACAACTCTACGGGGGGAGGGAGAGTCGAGAATATGGAAAAGTCGGAAATAGAAGATTATTTAAAAAAAAACTATCCCTTAGCTGAAAAGAAGCAAAACAAAATGTGTGCATTCTGACACATTTATATTGATATAATAATAAATGTTTCAGTTCTGCGCAATGTATTGGATAATTAATTTATCAATACTAAGTTAAGAACTGGCTTAAAACCTTTTAGTTACTTCTATGGGATTCTCATTTACAAAATTATATACAAAATTTAATACTATCTTGTTAATTTGTGTGGTTTAGAATTAGAGTCGTATTGTAGCTTTAGGTCATGGTACATTAATATTGCATTCTATATATTGCTACTGTACGGAGGGGGAGAGACAATTATTCTGATTGAAAATTGGGTCGTGAAAGTTTGAGAATCACTGCCCTAAGGCCTTAATTTTCAAATTGATCTAAATAGTTATGCTTCTGTAGTTAAATACCACCCTTTATTCAGGGCGGGGCGTGTGAACTTCCTCTTTTAAAAATGCAATAAAACACACTACAAGTTTCATTCGATTATATTGCTAATTTCCGCCTACCACACAACATAGGAACTTTGAATTTACGCAGTTTTAAATACAATGTTTTTTATATGTCACCCTCCATAATCAGAACATTGAAGCAGTCGATTTCGAAAACTTTGAGTCACCATTACAGGCATATCAACCGAGATATTGCCAATTTCGGCTGGGATGCTGTTCTTCAGGTCTTCCAGGGTCTTGGGACGATCTTTGTAAAACAGGGACTTGATGTTAGCCCACAGGAAATAATCAGAAGGTGAAAAATAAAGAAATAACACCCTTTATACAGGGTGGGGCGTGGGAACTTCCTCTTATAAAAATGCAATGAAACACACTACAAGTTGCATTCGATTTTATTCCTAATTTCCGACCATCACACAGCATAGGAACTTTGAATTTACACAATTTAAACACAATGTATTTCATATGTTATCCTCCATAATCAGAACATTGACGAAGTTGATTTCGAGAACTTTAAGTCCCCCATTACAAGCATATCAACCGGGGTATTGTCAATTTCAGCTCGCAAAACAGGGACTTCCTGTAAACCCACAGGAAATAATCCGAAGGTAATAAATAAGGAAGGCACGCAGGCCAGTTTACGTCCCCTTTCAGGGAAATCAATCATTCGGAGAAAGCTGCTCTTAAAATACGCATAAAAACCTTGGAAGTTTAGACTGCGGCCCATCTTGTTGTAATCACACGTTGTCAAAATCCTTTTCTTGAAGAGCGGGTAAGAAAAAAAGTTGGATCATTGTCATATACACGTCTGAATTGACACATGAATTCGTTCCACATTTTTTCCCCTCAGGGGGCTCGCCTTCTTTAGGTGGGTACGGGTGTCACAATCCCGAGGTACCCTAGTGATCTTTTCCTTTTCCCAAGGGGTTTACTATCTTTGGTTAACACGGGTGACACGACCCCGGGGTACCCCAGTGATCCTTCTCTATTTTCGACCATCCATCTTGTCATCCAATTTCTCCTTTTCTTCTTTTCCCGTCCAGACCACAGACCTATGAATGTTTGGCACAGTATAGCCAAAACTGGCTCTTGCGCCATAAAACACCAAACTCACTCACTCGTTCCACATTTTTTTAGTTGATCTAACAGTCTTTAGAGGCCCTTTCCTTCCTTTGGAGACATTTCAAGTTGCTCTGAAGGCATCCAGCCCCATTAAAAACATTTCCGATCAGGACAATAACCTCGTGGATTAATATCATTGGACGACGAAAGGCACGTTGCACTGCAATCACCAATCGACCGTTAGAGAAATACGCCTCTACCGCAAAAGCGGGCTACTGCCTAAACCATAACATTTTCTGAATGAGACGGGCGGCAGCACAAATATATAACTCCACCCCTTCCACCGATCCCCTCCCCATGCCTTTCCCATCCATACGAACATCACTGCAATATGTTCAAAACAGTTCACGCGGCTCATCGTGTACAGTAAAAAAATCTAACTTGAAACAACCAAAAGTTAACGAAAGCTTCAAGTATATTTTCCCTGTTCAACAGATGCATATTAGTTGGGAATTTGATCACAAAGCACTATATTCTTGAAAAATAATCCAGTATGAAAAATTAATATCAGGAAATATTACCTAGTAGACAATAGTACAAAAAATTATCAGAAAATAACCTAGTTTACAAAAGTATCAAGAAATATATCAAAGTTCAAAGAATT
>BMAV01005421.1:0-156287 GCA_019973955.1 Trichonephila inaurata madagascariensis
AACGGTATTATTTCCCCTATTAAAAAACGGTATTTTTTTTAAAAAATGCAATAACTGCATATTCAATTAAAATTATGCCTTTTTAAAACACAACCACAAAAAAACCCCCCAAACTTTCCAAAATGGGAAAAAGACGAAGTTTATCAATTAAGCCCAAAATAAAATATTTATTTTTAAAAGGATCAATTTGTTACTACCAAATGTGCAATAAAATCTTTTTAAAAACGTATGAAAAAAATTTTTTTTATTGTATGTAGGGTTTCATTTTTTTGGGTTGATAAGGGCACCCATAAAAAAAAATAAAAGGCTATTCAAATAAAGATATTTTTTTAAACCCCTCCCTTAAAAATTTTAATTTTATTCTGAAAAAAAAAATAAGGATTATACTGATCAAAGGGAAAAAATTGAAAACGCCTGGCGTAGACAAAACGAAAAGAAAAAAGTTTTATTTCACAATAAAAAAAAGATATATGCTGTCTGGGTTTTTCTGCGCACGCCAGAACTGCTTGCAGAGGGTAGAATTTTTCCTACTTACTTGAAAATTTACGTTATTTTTTGACACTTCACAATATCTTTACATTACAACCATGTTTTTGATGTAAAGCTTTTTTTAAAAAGTTTCATTAAAAAAATTTAAAGTTGTTTTGCAAAGAGGAACAAACACCCAAACAAACTTTCACGCTTAAAATATTAATAACGATATACATCACCTACAAAAATTAGCTCAAAAAAAGTCGTCAAAATGAAACAAAATTTTTAATACGAGATCTTTGATATAAAAAAAATCATTAGAAAATAAAAAAAAAGGCAAAAACGGGGGATTTAAAATTGTTGAGCCCCCTTCAGCACGAATGAATGCGATACGATAAACATTGAGGCATGCCCCGTATGATGTCTTGAGGCATTTCGTTCCATATTTGCTATAACCTTGCCTCTAGTTCGTTAGAAACTCGTGGGATGCCCAACTCGCCGTCCCAAATGATCCCAGATATGCACGATAGGAGACAAATATGGAGATCGGGCAGAGCAAGGAAGGGTAGTAACAGTGCGGATGTGAGGTAGAGCATTGTCTTGTTGAAAAATAGCTCCTGGGAGCCGTTACATGAGTGGCAACACATGTGGTTGCAGGATGTCATGAACATACCCCTGGGCTGTCATTTTGCCACAGATCAATGCTAG
This sequence comes from Trichonephila inaurata madagascariensis, assembly GCA_019973955.1. Taxonomy (NCBI): domain Eukaryota; kingdom Metazoa; phylum Arthropoda; class Arachnida; order Araneae; family Nephilidae; genus Trichonephila; species Trichonephila inaurata. Next base: position 1,180 of record BMAV01005421.1, read on the forward strand.
GGGTGACTGTGTATTGTAGGCAATGGCACCCCATACCATCACACCAGCTGTGGGAGCGGTGTGTAGGAGTAGGATTAAGGCGTTCACCACGGGGTCTCCACACACGAACACGATTTTCATCACTGTTGAGATTGAATCTGGATTCGTCGCTAAAGACGACATGGTTCCATTGCGCTGTAGTTCAGTTTCCTCGTGCGCGTCACACTCCAAACGGAAGTGTCGCGTCAATGGGTGGGCGTCAAGGTTAGCACATGTAATGGGCGCCGAAATCCCAAATGTCCTTCAGCCATGCGCCTTCGTATGGTTCGAGAAGACACAGGGCCCCCTAGTGAAGGTGCTACCTGTGCCTGGATGGCGGCCGATGAAGCAGTTGGCTGTACGCGTGCATTTCTTACGATGTGGTGGTCTTCTCGACGACTGGTCTGTCGAGGGCGTCCTGAGCCTGGTCTTCGTGTAAATGACATCTCTCGGATCCACTGGTCCCAACACATCCTCACAACACAGTCAAAGCGGCCTAATTGACGAGCTACTCGCCTAGCTGACCACCCAGCTTCCATCATGCCGATGATTCTCCCACTCTCAATTGGTGACAGCAGCTCATATTGTCTTCGAAAACGGCGTAATGGCATGTCTACCTCAGTTCTTCCATTGTAAAGGATTCAGCACACTCAAACAAGCTTTGGTTACCCGTTTTATACTCCACGGAGAACGACGTTAAACGCCCTCTACCGGCTATACTTAATGCTCAATCACGCTGCATTTCTAATCATTTGCATACCTCCCCAACATGTACCTTCATGCCAGTTTCGTTACGATCCAGCAATTATTTCTTGGTGTGCTAATTTTTTGTCCCTGAGTGTATAAAATACCCGACTCTCCCCTATATTTTAATGTGTATATTTTACGCTGTGCTGTTTAAAAATGCTCACCGCTTGATCTTCCTCGAAAAGTTTTGGATGATCTCTAATTCCTAGTGATTGCAAACAAAAAAAAAATATTCAAGTTTTCTTCTTTGATTTGGCATCTTGAATTAACCTTTTAACTACTGATGGTACTTATAAGTACTACTATCAATTTAAAATTACATAGAATGACCATTTTTATGAATACTCTGACAATACTTAGCAGGAATATTCTTTTAAATCCACTCTTCTAAGATTATGGCATAATGAGTTCTATGATGAATATTTTAGCGGGAAAGGCGAATACTTTATAGCAGAAGTTGCGTTTTCAGCTGACATTTTGATGGAATTGCGAAGAATGTCACTTTTGTTGCGAAAAAGTAGTTAATGTCAAAAGGTAAGTGTTTAAATTTTTTTGTATGTGAATGAAGACCTTAGAAAACATATTTTTAACGTATTTTTATTTTAAGTGAACAGTGTATATAATTAGTTTTACAGTTGAATAACTTCGTGGTACTTATAAGTACCGACAGTACACTGGATGTTAGAGCAAGAAATGGAGATGATGTTTTTCCCATCCGCGTGTGACTTATTTTGTGTGTGTGTTGTTTTTCGTTGTGTTGCAGAGTCATCACTATAGTGCCATAGATTTATGCTTTTTTTGGCATTTCTTTTTAGCCTAACTTATTTATTTATTTATTCTTTTATTTTCAAAAAAATTTTGAGTATTGAACTGAGCTTGTTTTTTTGCCACACAATTAAATGAAATGTCTATTCTTATTTAAAAAATTAACAACATTTTAATTTCTTTCACTTAACTCTTTAATGTGTAACTGAGATTTAACAATACTAGGTGGTTTTCAAGATGCTCTATTGTTACTATTATTATTCTTTTTTTTCCTTTTCTCAGAATGTCTGGAAAAAAGAAGCTCAGTCTTCAAGAGGCTTTGGATTTATTACAGAACCTACCACTTGAAATCAGTGATGTACTAACAGGAGACTTTTTAGATGAAGAAGTCCCAGAAAATAATCTGCTGGAATTTTCGTTAGATTCTTAAGATGACGACCAAGAGACTGAACAAGACTCAAGGTGTAGTAATTCATGTTTAGAAAATATAGCATTATCTACCCCAGAATGCGGTGCTTTAAAAAACATACAATCGAGACCTCACTCCAAATGCACAAAGCGTAATGAATTTTTGTGTATTAGTGAAAAGAAAAACTGCTGGTTTGAATATTATCAAATTAAGTTTATGTGTAAAGGTTGTTTTTATGAGTAAAAAAACTAAATAAATTTTTAAAATTTTATGATTTTGAAAAATAAATATTTTGTCTTGTAAAATATTAGTGTTCTCTGGTTATTTAGCATATTTTTAAGAGGGAAAACTGTGTTAAAAAAGTCATTCGATCTTTTCGTATTATGAGAATATTTTAGACCTTTGTGAACTGACGGTACTTTAAAGTATCAATTTATTTAATTAGCTCTAATGGATTAAATTTTTCAAAGTTGAGTATTTTATTCATGCATATTCTTTAATTTTCAATGTAGGGATTCAAAAAAAAAAAAAAGCTGCATGAAAAAAATTGCAGTAAATCATAATGTGGTAGATAAAGTGTGCAGTAATTTTTTCGTAGAAGTAAATTAAATTTAGTTACTGACCTGGAAACGACGGATCTAAAGACAGAGTTCCTTTGGAAAAAGATCGCTTAACTTAAATGCATCCTTTTTTAGAATTTGAAATACCCACACACACAACACATCGGCATACTATCAGTGTATCGGTACGGTCTAGTTTGTAAAATGTAGGGTCAAGCCAACTGAAGGAAATGTGGAAGAGCCAATTTTGAAATTTGTAATGCAGAAGGCGTGAAGTCAATAATATTTTTCACTATAAAAATAATCATCAGCACTGGACACTGAAGTACACGCTTTGAATAAGTTTCAATAAGTTAGTAAGCAATGGACTAAATGCATGTGACGTCACGATCACGTGATTCCGTCAGCAGGGGAATATGGCGTCATTTGTTTACTACTGTTGCGTACGATTATTTTGTTCTCAAAAATTTACATTTTACTTTCTAAAATGTCTTATTTTGCTGAAATAGTTGCACGATCAGTTAAAGAAAGGTTAATTGGAAAGAAAAAATCATTTTTTAATATCATGTTAAAAAATCTAAGTGCTTTGAAGGCATGATGAAGCGTGAGAATTACATACCAACTTCCCAGTATTTATGTGTTTGACCATTCTTTGAATAATGTTTTCAACACCGTAAGACAAATGAAACTTCTTCAAAAAGGATTTTGGATAGATGTAGACTTCTACAAGAATGTAAATATTTAAAAGAAAATGTTTATTTTATATTGAGAACATATTATGTTTAGTTAACTTAAATTTTACTTATTTTACACATCTTCAGAGTAGTTAACAGAGGTACTTCATCATTTAATTATCTAAAATTAGAACACAAGAATCTGATATGTAACCATACATATATCAAAAAGTATATATATTTATAAAACTTATTTTTACTTAATAATTTTACAATATTACAGGGAAAAGAAAAATACAGAAATGGGAAAAATATCTTAATTTACTACAGCTCTGTTAATGTTTATACTAATTGATGAAATAAGCACCACTTTCAAACATTAGAAATCAAAATTATCATTTACCATTTGTAAAATTACACGTAAAAAATTGTGCTACATTTTAAAAGTCTTTATTCGCTGCACTACTTTAGGTAAAATATATGATTTATCGAGAATTGAATTCCAAATATGGTAATAAATTAAGGCATTAAAATTTTTAAATTAGAATGTGTATATAGTAGAATATAAATTTGTGTCCATATTTTAAATATAAAAGTCCTGCTCACTCCTACATGACCAAAATAAAAAATTCATTTTTGAATTCATAATTCTTTTACAAAAAAATTAAAATTGTAATATATTTGCGTGGTATCTATTAACACATATGTTTTTCAGAGTTTGACTGTGTGGTATAAACCTCTGTCACACACATATACAAATTTTTTTATTACATATGTGTAACAAATATGCATTTATTGGTATTTGTAGAATTTGTAGAAGATTTATCAGTACAGAGATTAGGTTTATTTTATACTTTTGCAAAAATAAATCTCGTGATATAAGTCCTGAATAAATTTGTTGCATTGAGTTAGTTGCAACATTGACCTAAGAAGAGTACTTGGATCAATGTTATGATATTTATCGAAGAGAACTACAGGGAATCTTTTTTCAAAACTATTGTTAAGGGTTAATTGGCCTAAATCACTGATATTTTTGTGTGACATATGTTTCGAAGACAAATTTTGGGCACTTTTGTATTATAATGATCAATTTCTTTTTTTAAAAGTATAATTATATATAAAAGGATACTTTAGATACATATTAGTGATAACAAAATAACATGTCAATACATTTCTCCAAGTAAGTTTTAAGTTTGCATGAAATGGAACTCAAGAGTGTTTAACACTAAACAGAAATATCTGGTCAAGAGACATAAAGTTTAAGAACTTCCTATAGTATTGATAAATCAAACCAAAATTACAGGATTATTTCAAATGTCTGCACTTATAATGTTTCACATATTGTTTAATGTCCCCATTTGGGATAAGCCATACTATTTATAAAATTTCTTATTCATGAAGTTGTAAAAAAAAATTCATTTTTCATCACAGGAGACTATATATGAATCATATACCATATCCATAAAATTTTCTTTACATGCATTAATACTGAGTTTTTCAGGAATTAAACTATTTTAAGGATTTGTACAAAAAAGGAAAATAGTTAAATCATGAATAAACAAATACTTACTTCTTAAGTAGCCACTACGATTTCAAAAAAATAAATAAATAAATAAATAAAATGATGGAAAAAAAACAAACATTTTTTTAAAGAAATGATACCATTGTTATTCGATAGTCATACATTTTAAAAAGTAGTTTTGATTCTATACTTCAACATTCTTGCAAAACTATATAATAAATAACTACTAAATTATTTAAAAACTAAAATAACTAAAGCATACCTAAGTGTACCCAAAAACTATAAATAAAAAGCTACGATGCAACCCCAAATTAATATGCCACTAAACAAGTCAAAGCAGATAATAACCTAATTAGATAAATAAATTAGAATAAAAAATATTATAAAACATTGTTAAGATTATATATTTCCAAAAATATATATTCTAAAATATACAAAAATACAATGATATCATATGTTTTAATTGGATAAAATTAAGACACAAGAATGTCAACAACATATACATAGGAAAACCCACGCTATGAATGAACACGTGTGTATATTGACGCCGGAATCACGTGATTACGTACTTGACGTCTCCATGTCGTGCAGTTAGTCCATTGTTTAATCCAGTGACCTCAGACTTTTTTGTTGTTGTTGTAGCTTTTCTTTTTCAATTCCTTCTATTAGTTCACACTCTCCCTATATTTATTTATTAATTTACATATCTTGTTCAAATTTTCAGTCTTTAATAAAATACTTTTTATTCATCCATTCAAGATCAAATACTTTTTTTAAGCTTGTAGTGGATGACACTTGATGTTAATACAGTTTGGTTTAAATGTTTTTTTGTAAGCGTGTTTAATAAGATTCGTTATATTGATAATTTTCTCTCTCTCTCATTCATGATGATTCATTCATGATATGATCATTTATAATGATACTTTTTATTCCTCCACTCAAGTTCAAATACACTTTTTTAAACTTGTAGTGGATGACATTTGATGTTAATTCAGTTTTTTCAAATATTAATTCATTAATTAAATTTAATTAACAAAAATAAAATTTTTCTTTGTTGACCTAAGTAGGAATTAACTTAATTTTTTTATATATTACTTGTTTAGTTGTAGCTCTACATTAGCAGAAATAATCCAAAAAAAGCTTGAGGTGTAACAACGCACAATATGAAATTCTTTTTTCGGGATAAATTACGAAGTATACAAGGTGTGACACAAAAAAACGAGACTAAGTGAGTAGCTTGAAAAAAGAGTGGAGTTGGCAACAACTATTTTGGTGATGTCATCCCACACACCTCCTCTATCCATGTGGCCAGTTTCGTCTTAATCGATCATGCCAGTTCGGAGTACAGCGTCATTGAGTGAACACGTGCAACTGCATTCTTCCAGGAAAATGTCGAATCAACATCAAGTTTCTTACGAAACTTAAGAAATCAGCCACGAAAGCATTCCAAAAATTAACCGAGGCTTATGAAGTTGAATCATTGTCTAATGTACATGAGTTTGAATGGTATAAGAGATTTTCAGGGGAAGGGTTGGTGTGGAAAATGATGAACCTGCTGGGCGCTCAAGGTCAGCGATTACAGACCAAAACACAGCCCAAATTCGTGATATGAGTGGGTTCCTACTAACATCAGTGGTGTTAATCAACACTACTTCATTGAAGTACTAAAAAGGTGAAAAAAATTAGGAAAAAAACCCCACCAGAAATGGAGAGTGATGGATCACTGTTGCACCAAGATCACTCGGCCCTATCTGTCAAGCAGTTTATGACCATTACTGTGATGATTCACCTCATTTGGCCCCATGCGACTTTTTTGGTATTACCTACAGTTAAATTTTACTTAAAGGGACGAGAACAGATGAAGAGGTCCAGGCAAAAACGGAAAATCTGTTAAAGGGACTTCCAAAAACCACGTCTCAGAACTGTTACTAGCAATGACAGCACCGACTGCAGAAAGCTGAATTTAACTACACTCATGTCCAAAATTATAGCCACAAACATAAAATCTGTGAAAACTGATGACCTATTCAGTGCGTTGCCACGAAATTACGTACAGAGAAAGGTTACAATGCGAGAAAGAATGCAGCAACATAACAATATAGAAAAGATTTTAACTTTGAATTAAGATAAAGGTTTTATCAAAAAGGGGAAAATCGTGAATTAGAGAAAAAGTATTTGCTCGGAAAAAGTCTGTCTTATATGAAGTGTGACCACCACTGGCGTAGCTAGCTTTGAGGGGGGCCCTGTATCAAAATTCCTTCGAGTCCCTTTTTAGATATGGAAGCCCTGTTAGTGGGACTGTAATTACACTTGTCGGGCCCCGTATCATTGATACGGCTGATACGGAGGTAGCTACGCCCCTGGTGACCACTGTGAACTGCTATATAAGCCTCACAACGAGCTGCCATATTGTTTATGAGGGTGTCAATAAGTATCTGTGGCATTAAAGCCCAAAAGTGGGACTTTTACTCCCTAGGGGATCCTAGGAGGAGAGTTAAGGTGAGAAATAACTTCTTCTAAACCATCCCAAACATATTCAATAGAATTAGGATCCGGGGACCTCGAGGGCCAATCCATGCGGCGAATATCATCTACTTCATGAAATTCATCAACAATGTGAGTTCTGTGTGGCCGCCCATTATCGTCCATAAAAATGTATTCTGGGTCCATAGTACCCAGAAAAACCTCACATAGGCATCCAGGATCTCATCCTTAAAGCGCTGAGTTGACAGTACTGTAACGTCGTCAGTAGTTAGAAATCAAGAAAATTTGTCACAGCCTTATTTTAAATTTTACACAGTATTTAATAGCTTCATATGTTATTAAAATGTTCATTAAATAGGCCAATAAATATGCCCAGCCATGCGGACAGTCTTTTTCACTCGAGGTCAATCCTTATTCCCAAAGGCACTCGACAATCCCTTGCTTTTCCGGGCTCCTCTCCAGTTTACTCCATGGCTCTCTGTTTCTATCCAGGGCTCCGTCCGTCTCCCTCCAGGGCTCTATCTCCAAGTTTTCACCTCTCCGTCCAAGTCCCTTCAAGTCTTTCTCCCCTGTTCGTTCAAAATTAACCCCTTTTAAACACCAGGGGCGGGTCCACCACACGCCCCTCGTTTTCCTCATTGGCAGGTCAAAAAAGGTCTGCCCTCGTCCCCGGGCCACTTTCGTCTCCCATTTGCGCGGCAAACACAAACACATTCCTCGTCTGTCTGGAATCCAAGGGCGCCATAATTTTCATCCATTCATCTCACACCTGGGCCTCATAGCCCTATTCTCTATGCACCGACTTGCATACAGGCTTCGCCTATTCAAGACTTTTATACAGGAATGCCTATTGTCACCGGCATTCTTTAGCCATTGTAAATTCCAGACCCGATGTCCGCGCTTGTCCGAGGCCAGACAACAAATAATGACCCCATGGCCACCTGCTCTTGTCACCCAACATCTGTTTGGGGCCATAAAACTTCAGATGAATAGATAGGGTGGGGTTCACCCCAATCGAAGACGTCACAGTACCTTCATCGAAAACGTACAGAGGTGTACGACTACCCAGTATCATGCCACCCCATACAAGGTTCCCTTTGCCCCAAAATCTGTCGATTTTTGTTACGTAGGAGGGAGGACAGCGAGCCCTAATTTCTCTCCAGGTGAAGACTCGACAGGAATCACTTTGTCTGGCGCATTTCGACTCATCACTGACAAGAACACGCTTCCATTCTTGTAGTGTCCACGAGTGATGTTTTCAGCTCCACAATATCCGTTTTTTCCTACAGTACTGCCACAATATCCACAATCAAAGGGACGTACCAGACTAGACTCCGGGTGTAAAGGCTAGTCTCTGCAAGACGGCAGTAGGCTGTTGACTGGGAAATTCTTCCAGACACAGCAGCAAGGTCACAAGCAAGCTAAGGAGCCGTTCTCCACCTACGTCATTGTGTGCTTAACCCTTAACTTCGCAGTTTTTTAAATTTCTATGAAAAAATTATATCAGCTACATCTCAAGTAATAATAAAAGGGAAAAATATGAAAAAAGAAAAAGAAATTAAGCAGTTTTAAATTGAAATTCAGTCATTTTTTTTGTTTGTTGCAGAAGTGCAACATTGTGCAGTAGTGCTGTAAATTACAAAACTTTTTTTATATATAAGGATTTTATTATTCATCATAGAATGTTTAAATTTCTTACCTGGTAATTTATTTCGTCAATAAACAAGAAGAAGCATAAAATATAATAGATTCTTTTTTTAGTAAAAACACGGTTCTTGAGGCATCAGAGAGTTTTTTATAATTGTTGTGATTTCTGGAAAAAATGTACTTCCACACACATCTAGCATGTATTTCGTTGCAGTAATCTTTTTTTTTTTCTCAGATAAGTGACTTGTAGGTAATTAAAAAAATATTGTGTCTGTTAAATTAAAATAAATCATATGTTGCAGAAATGCAACAGTGCGAAGTTAAGGGTTAATGCCAAATAGCGATCCTGTGCATATGTCTATGCTCTGTGGCAACCTTCCTTGTAACTGTACCACTTTTTTGGAATTGATTCCATAACCAGTAGACTACTTTCAGGGCCCATGTACCCATCGACCCACCCTCCCTTCAGACTGGCATCCTTAAAGCCTGCCAACGGCTCTCCATCTTAAGAAATCATCTAAGCGTTTATGAGAAGTCATTTTTTTTTCCTCACTGCAAACAGACTAACTTGTTTATTTTAATGCAATATTCACAAAACTGGAGGCAAAATTCCCATATGCGTGAACGGTTTCAATCCAATAATTCTGGAAAAACTAACGCTAAACAACATCTTTTCCTAAACTGTAGGTTGATATTGTACAACCCATTCTTCAAAATAAATTAAATACAAAAATTCTATTAGTTTCTCTTGACTCATTTTAAAATTATGACGAAGAGCTTGTTTGTGACCTTAATTTTGAACATAAGTACACTTTGAAGGTGAAAATGTCACGGAGAATTGATTCTGTAAGAACAATGGTTTATAGGATCAGTCTCTTTTGTGTGTGTGTGTCACACATCGCAATGATGTTTTTCTTCTGCATTGGAATCAGCGAGAGAAAGAATTCTCTCTTCCCTTTGAAGAATGCTATGCACAGTTCGATCACTTCCTGATTCAAGGTCACCTGAAGTGGAGGATCTGCAGCGTTGCTAAAATTAAGTAATGAACGATGACTCATTCTACAGATCCAACAAGAGAATTCAGAAAAACGTACTTTATATTTGGATTTTAATCAATTCGAATACAAATTATGCTCCACATTTTTTCCCCCTCTTATTTCCATTATCAGAAAAACTAGGCAAATGTTAAAATCAGGCGTCGTTAACCTATGGCACGCGTGCCACGAGGAGCAATTCTCAGTGGCACTCTACAAACGGTATAAGATAAAGTGACCATTTTTTTAACAATGAAAAGGAGGACAAAAAATTTAAGAAAAAATAACTTAAATGTATGAAATGTTTTATTAATTCAAACAAAAATACGCTAATTACTCTTACATTCTTTTTAATTATTATTTAAAAAGAGTATTTTGCCATTGAATAATTTTTTTGTTTGTAGACACATCATTTTCAAACATATCGAAAAGTTCAGGCAAAAAATATTCTTCATACTGAATTATACGGTAAGCACTGTAGCTAAAATATTAACATTCAATTTTGATTTCTCACTAGTCACTTCACAAAAATCATTACCAATTGAAAAAAAACTTTTTCAACTGCTGCATTAGTTCCAGGGCAGCACAACATAAATTCAACAAGAATAATTACATTTTCATATGGAATGTGTTCATTTTTGAAATGTGTGATATAGCCCCCTTTCGGTGACCATATCTTTGATTGTCAGCGTGAGCTAGAGGTGTGGGGTTTTCTAAATAAGCAGACATTTTAAATTCTTAATATGACTTTATTAAGAATAGAACTTAAACGTCTAACAATTTAGATAAATTTAAATAAGTGAGAATCTAGAATGAACGAACACACAAAAATAGTTAAACCGAATCGCGTAACTTAGACCACTTTCTCTAAATAATCATTCAATCCGCCTACTCTCACTTCTAATAATATTATAAGTCCTAATATCAAATAATCAGTCCTACTTTAATCCAAACTTAACTTCAAGCTTTATATGGAAACGTCTGGGCGCGTGCAATGGTATGCACCATGTAGTAATGGCTGGGTTTCTAGGTAACTTTACGATAGGTTGTCAATTCACGCTTGTATCTCTTCAAACATAACTTCCCCAAATTGCCATCCTGCTTACTGAAACTTCTGTTCTTTTAAAAGCTATCTTATTTGCATTTCGCTTCTTGGGTTTTGGTTGGAATAGAGTTGCCATTAATCTTGGCCATCAAAGAACCCAGAGGTTATGTTAAAGAAAAGAGAGAGACGCGTGAGCCCGTCACAAATGGTTTAAGTAATTTCACCCATATTTTACCAATTTCTCATCATGTTGATTTTCCAATTGTTCTAATTTGTTAAAATTTAATTATACATTCAGTCTTCTTTCTACTTCAAACAGACAATTGTCATCGATTTTGATATCAGGCATTTCTTTCGATAAAAACTCAACGTAATTTTCTATATCTGCACACTTTACTTGAGACCAAGTCAAAAAATGCCATTGAAAACTGTTATTTCCTGTGATATTTGTTTCAGACCATTCTTCAACAATTTGGAAACATGTTTGGTTCATCTCTGAATACAGAGATTAACAGATCAGTTTTAAATATTGAAAAGGAGGACAAAAAGGAGGAGGACTGTCCTCCCTAAAGGAGGATGGTTGGTCACCTTATATAAGATCAAGTTAAATCTCTTTGTATCTTCTCTCTATGTCTGACGCATTTTATTTCTCTATTATTTTTTGACGCAATCTCTATTTCTTACTTTCAATTCTTTGCCATCAATCGATCCTGCTGAATCTGCTTGTGTGCATTTTGTGTGATTTAAAAGAAGACATCCTCTTATATATATATATTAAATGTGAGAGAGAGAGACTCATTCTTAGTATTAAATATTCAATTCAAATTGAAACATTTCTGTAATACTTGAAAATGAAGCATCACTCATTGCTACGTCGTTAACAAAAATGTTCAGAATTATTGAGAGCAAAATTTACGGAATTATGAAAAGATAAATGGAAGGTAACTCTATGGATAAATCGACATACATCGTTGCCGGAGCGATTTAATTGTTTGAAAAAAATTGTATGTGCTCTGCTTTCCCCTTTTAGTTCTAAGTGAACAAATTTTTTCTCATATGAATAAATCTACGAAGAAGTAGTTACTTTATGTTTATTTCGATATATATTCTTAAAAGATGCACAATTTTAACTTTTTATTTATGTTGAAAAAGAAAAGTTATATTTTATATTAATATCTTTGAATGATCCATAATTAATGTATAGTAAAACTCTAAATCTGTATTTTTGAACTCTATTCCCTAACTCTGCATGGATTGTCGCAGGAATCGAATTGTTTCAAATATTTCTTACCGCATGACACACTGAATCATATTGGTATGGCACACCACAGCTATAGGGTTACCAACCCCTGATTTAGATAATGGTGAACATATCCTTCACTTTCGCGTAACGAAGACTTTTTCATGTTTATGTGTTGTATTTGTATATTAAACACGATCATTTTCGCTTAAGGGTTGTAACTTAACCTTTTGGTCGACAAATCTGTGTGTGGTAATGGATTTCAATTAATAGAATATAAAACTGAACCAAGTTTTTCAAGGAATAACTTTAGAGAGATTTTCGAATTCAGAAACTTTATTTTATTTTCAAATTTATTCTAATTGTTTTCTTCAATTCAATCTTTATCAAGCTTTTGAAGAATTATACTGATTAATACAACATCCTATAAATTGTTTTGTTTTAAATCTTTTAATTTAACGGCGTTAAATTTATTTTGATACAGTCAATAGAAGACCTTATACCTTTACAAGAGAGTCCAGAATTTTTCATAATTAATAATGGAGAGAACATGCGAATAAATTAGCAATCGTTTATTGTCAAAGAGTTCTGCGAGAGCTTTTAATTAAGAAATAAAGGTATCATTGGCAGATTCTAAACGCTTAGCTTCGCCTTTCAGAGATGTGCGCAAATAAAATAGCTTCTGTAAATCCTTTAAAATTTGGGTTTCGGTAATTAAAGAAATGAACTGGGATTTAAAATCCCCCTGTCTTCATATGCTCCCAAGAACGTAGGAAATGGAATTTCAAGTAAGGGCATATTTTTGATTTAGTCTCAACAGAATTTTCACTATTAGATTTTAAACTATTACAATATTTAATAGATTTTAAAAAGTTGCTTAGACTGACCTGAAGATTTTCAAGTCTATCTTCTGTGTCATTGATGTTCGGTAAGTATTCTTTAGCTCAGAGATGGCCAACCTTTTTGAAAAGAGTGCCACTATCTGATAAAAAAATTATGCGTGCCCCACTTCCAACATTATAGGCAAACAAAAAATTATCAAAACGAGAAAAATTTTTACTTATAGACAGAGGCGTAATTACCGCCGTATCAATGATATGGGGCCCCCAAAATGTTTGAGCAAAGAATCACAAAATGTTAAGGGGCCTTTAAAAAGTCTTCAAGGAATTTTGATTCAGGGTCCACTAAGGACCAGCTACTCCAGTGTTTATTATGGGATTTTTACTCAAATAGCGCATTTTCTAAGCAAGTAAATAGAGAGAATTTAAAAATACATAAGTAAGAGACGAAAGTACAAACTTAGGTTTTAATATTAATAAAATTTTTATAGGTTCACAAAAATCACAATAAGATTACGTATAAAATAAAAAATGAGTATCTTGAAACATTTAATTCTAAATAATTAAAGAGTCGGTACTTTCTTAATGTGACTTCTGAGTTTGTAGTATTTTTTACCAAGTCATCTATATTAGGATTAATTCTTGAAGATGCTAACGAAATTAGGTTGTTTTAGGTGCATATCAATTAATTTTGAACGTTATTTTTTGATTTTATATATTATGTTCATAATAGAAAACATTTGTTCTCAAACATATGCTGATTCAAACCTACAACAATATCAGACAACCAAATCGTGTAAATTTGGAAAATTGCCTATCAGTACAAATTTTCAAAATTCAATATTATTCGAATTCCTTGTAGTTGAAATGTTCCTTATATTTGCTTTCCAATGTAGTATAGTGCTGTATGTCAATAACCTCAATTTGGATTTTAGGATGGATAACAATTAATGTCTTACAGAGAAATTCAAAAAGGATTTGTGAAAAAATCAGGATTTTTTCCCCTCATCATTTTGAAAATCATCAAACCTAGCACTGAATGAATCCAGCAAAATGGATATTAATTTTTAAATCTATTATAAGTCGGAGCATTATTAACTTTTGTAGATAAATCCTGCATTAATGTGAAATGTGTCAATCCTTTTTCTCCAAAATCGAAACAAAAAAAGCAAAAGTTTGTTCCCAAAAGAAAGCATATGAGCAACTAGGGGAGGAAAGGTACAATCTTCCACCTGTTATGTTAAATTTGAATTATTTAAATGTTCCACAGCATCGGTAAGAAAAGCTGAATCCCACAGTCAATCTTCATTCTGTAGCGATCCTTCGATCGCGGGTGTGAGAGGCTTCGAGTAAGAATCAGACATTTCTCAAGTTAAACATTTTTATTTCTTTTAACACTTATTAGACTTTATGAGAGAATTACTGAGAATGCACTATAATAACTAAACCCGAAGAGCAATCAACCTTATTAATCTTATAATTTAAATATGAACACTTATCTATTCTCCTGAACGCTCTTGCTTAGTCGTCAGCTATAAGGTAGAAGGCTTCTCTTTATCTTAAACTTTCCTTCTAGGATTAATAATACTAAGTGTGACCACCGGTCGCTCACTCTAAGCTTTCTTCTTAGAATCCATTTTCAACCATCACACCGCCTACTCCACCACAAATAAAAGCTTGCATATACGTAAAATCAAGTACGGAAAGCGGTTTTCAACTAAAATCACCGTTAAAAAGAATATTTTACCCAAGAGGATTAGTGGAATCCCGAATAGAACCCGTTACAATTTTGAGTTGCAAGGACTCACTAGGCAGTTCATTGTTTTCTATCAGATATTTTAAGACAGGCTCCCTCAAATTCCAAAATCTCGCGAGTGCATTTCCTTCGGAAAGCCAACGCTCTCAACAATGAAGGGTACTCTTTACATCAGTGATACTCAACCTGCGGCCCGGCGATGGAACTGAAAAATTCACTTATTTAAGAAAATTGTACAAAATATTTGGTGGGAAATTCTTTGTCAAGAGATATAATGTATCAATTTTGCTTTTTGTTGTCGTTATCGTACGGATACGAATTGATATTCTTTTTCTATTTGGAACAGTTACGGTTAGTAATAATAAACAACAGTGGATGGAATTAATTTTTAACTATCTTTCATATCTTGCAAGCGAAAAATATTCGAAGAAAATATATCGTTTCAAGACGATTGGGAAGTTGACTATTTTGTAGTGAAAACAAATATGGATCAGTAATTGTTTGATTTGTCACGAAAGTGCTGTATTTAAAAAATACCAATAAACAGGAATCTCATTCAATGACACTTTTCCTCGAAGATCTCTTTCAAGAGGTGATAAATAGGCTTTTTCTTGAATAATCCTTGCAACAGCAACAAAGTGTTTTGTCAGTGGTAATATCACAGCGGTAACAAAGACATCCTATGAAGTTTGTTATATTATTAGTTATCATATGAAACCGTTTACTGATGCATAAATTGTGAAGAAGTGTTTCTTAAATGCTTCTAATTTAGTATTAGTAACAAAAATAAAAAAAATAATAATTATATATATAAAAAAAGCAAAAACAGGAATTATATTATAATCAATTTTCCACATTTTAAATTTCCAATGTTATCTTGATCTTAAAGCATAACTAACATGTATGCGGCCCGCGTGAAATAGCTGACATATGTATGCGGCCCAGCACAAAATAAGGTTGAGTACCCCTGCTCTACATGATAATTTTCTATTGTGTAATTCAATTAAGTATATTTAAAATAAATTTTGAAGTTTTTTGTACGAGACAACCATATTTCTGTAAAATTGCAGAAAAATTGCTATTTGTTATTAACTTTTTAAATTTTTTATAATAAGTATTCGCTTGCCACTGTTATAACTCCACCGTGCCGCGGATTGGCCACCCCTAGTCTAACCTATTGATGTTGAATGATTCAGTCATTTCTAATTAACAAATTTAAACCTGATATTTTAATGCCACATGACTTTTGATAACTGTAAATATACTGTTAGATCAGAAGTGTTTAGAAAAAATCAAGTCTTTAATTTCTAATTATGTAACTGATGTGTATTTCATTTATTTCTGTAACACGAGTAGAAACAGCTAGGTAGCTTGTAGTTTCTCAGCACAGTTATCATTAAACTAGAAGCGGTGCCTCACGCACTACTGTTCTGTAAATAAAGCTATGTTTGTTTGCTTTTTAAATTTTGGTTGAAAGCTTTTCTTTTTACTTCAAATCCTTCTAGATATTGAATAACGAATCAACAGTAAGTACACATTCTCTGAAAACTACATTGGTGTGAAAGCATAAGCAACAGGTGCTTTTTTTTATGCCATAACTCTATGAGAAATCATCTGAGAGACATGAAATTCCGAAATGAGAAACAGCATTTTGTACTTAAACGATGACGAAAGCATACTTGCGTAATAATGAATACAATGCATATAGTATGGAATCAAATAAACAAACAAAAAAAGCTTTATTGAACTCATAGTACAGTTACACATGATTGTCTGAGAACAAGCAGCTGTTCCTTAGAATAGCACCTGCTCTCCCCTTACTGCAATGGTTGCTTCGCATCGTCTCTCCATACTCAGCACCAGATTGTCCAACAGTTCTTGAGGTAAGAATGCCCATTCTTCAATCAGCACCTGTTTCAGCCGTTGGGTATTCCCCGGAGGAAGTAATCATGCAGCAAAGTGTCTCCCCAAAGCATCCCACACATGTTTATGTAAAGATATCTCAAAACCAAATTTATAAGCTTCTGAAATAAAAGTGGAACACATTCTTGATTTTAGAAAGAAAAACAAAAACTTAAATAATTTACAATATATATATATATATATATATATATACTCTTTTGCAAAAAAATCGAAGCACCATGAAGGGAGCGGTTGTTTTTAATGAAATTAAATATGTGTACAGCTCATACACAGATGATAATAAAATGATAAACAAATCAAGGTCATAGATCCAACCTTCTTACAGCTGTTCTAGGTGAAGTTTGTCGTGGTGTCAAATCGAATCTGGGTGATCATTAAAGCTCACACAAGAAAAATAATACACATACACTCCTATGCTCTTCAGAGCACGATATAAAGCTGATGCTAAAGTAGATTTATATATTTAAAATATTCATATATATATATGTATATATTTTTTTTACTTGATAAAACTCAACCAAGATAGGGCCTTTATTATTATTATTTATTTATTTTTTCGCACCAGGGCCTTTGGATACCTAGCTACGCCACTGGCTGTGTCTGTACGATTCAGGTGATGACCTATTGCTCGGTATGACCACCCAGCTTCACGCATCCCGACAATGCGACCACGTTCGAAGTCTTTCAGTTGCTTGTAAGGTCTTCAAAAACGTCTTGATAACATCATTCGTTTATTCTCAAGGGAATCACAATGGCGAAAACGAACAAAGATAATTTGTCCGCCTTTCTTCCGTTTATATACTTTGCGAGTTGCTCAGGTTAAAGGGCACTACGAACACAATTCATGTTCATTGACCTTGAAAATTTGATCATTTGCATGTTCGATCAAGATGTCTTTGCCTCCGAAATTTCTTCACAATCGGTCAACTCCTCCTTGGTACTTCGATTTTTTTTCCGAAAGAGTGTATATGTATACTGTATTTACTCGAATATAAGCCACACTATTTTTTCAATGTTAATACTATTGAAAATCGAGTGCGGCTTAGAATCGAAGGCAAAACATTTGTTGGATGTGGGAAATTGAGTTTCCATTTCAAAAGAAAAAAATTTAACCGTCCATTTTGGTCACTTGCATCGATGACTTGTCTCATTCCGCAGTTTTTATCTCCAGTATTCAATAAACATCGTTGTCTGCTTGTATTTAGGAATTTTTTCATTTCCTACTATTAGCTCGCACTTTCTTTTTATTTAATTATATATTCGTTTATTTATTTATTTATCTTGGTGGAATTTTCAATCGTTAATAAAATACATTTTAAAGCGCTGAATTGAGCTGAAATTTTATATACAGGATCATTTTGGATGACAATACAATAATTTAATTATAATTAATAAAAATTAATTGATTAAAACTAATTGTTTAAAGAATTACAAATACAGCCACGTTGGCAACTTAGCGACCATTTTGGCGACTTGTGTCAAAACTTGAAAAGGTTTTTTCTCACGTGTTAAAGCATTCAGTTGGGATGAAATTAAAAGGACAATACGATACTTTAATGATAATTTTAAAAAATTAATTACCACTTAATGTTATGATTCTGTCTTATGTATATACATATTTATATTAATTGTAACTATTAAATAAAAAGTAGCTAAAATAAAAATTTTCTTTGTTGATCTAAGTAGGGATTGACTTAATTTTTTAATATTATTTAGAATTTAAACTGTATTTGGAGCTAATGACCCAAACGATTTTCCGAGAAACAAAACATTGCATTAAAATTCCGTGAAAAATCCAGGAAAGCTGATTCGCCAACACAAGATTTTATTTAATTGGTTAATGACGTTGATTCATGTGACGTCATAGTCAGCCACGCGATTCTAGCCAATCAATTCAAAAACTCATGTGACGTCACGATACAAACTATTTTGTGTTTCCAACTAATCAGTTCACGCGCTCCGGTGTGGCCAAGTTTTGCTCTTTGCAGAAACTTTCTCTTAAAAAGTACATATGTATACAAAATGCATTTTATTTAAAAGTATAAGCATAAAATACGACTTTTTTTTAATTTAAAAAAATCTTTTTGAAGAAATTTTTTTCCCTACCATTTAAACATCTTTAACCAAATATGAAATTTTATCTGAGTTTTACAAATAGAACAAGTACAATTAGTTTAATGTTTGTTTTGAATTCATTGGAAAACACGTGTTTGTTTTTATCATGTGACTTCATGAATCTCTCTCGCTCTCAAGCCCATTGTAATTCATCTCAATCCTACAGATTACTTGTGTTTCTTTAGTCGCGGTTTTTGATGAATAACTTCCGAGTTTGTAAGCATATTTAATATTCGTAAACTAATCTAAAATCTACATGAAATTGCGAACAAAATGATACAAAAAACATTTGCTTTATTTAATTATTAGTTGAAAAAATGTAAGAAAAACAAAGAAAATTCTTCATTTTTGTTAGTAACGCAGTATTTTTCAATTCCTACTATTAGCTCACAATCTCTATATATTTATTTATTTATCCTGGTGGAATTTTTAATCGTTAATAAAATACATTTTAAAGTGCTCAATTGAGCTGAAATTTTATATATTTAGGGTTATTTTGGATGACAATACAATAGTATAATAATTAATAAAAATTAATTGATTAAAACTAATCATTTAAAGAGTTACAAATACACACAATCACGTTGGCATCATTTTTGGCGACTTGTGTCAAAACTTGAAAAGGTTTTTTTTCTCACGTGTTAAAGTATTTAGTTGAACTGAAATTTATACACACGATTGTTTTGGATGACAATACGGTACTTTAATGATAATTAATAAAAATTAATAACAACTTAATGTTGTGATTTTGTCATATGCATATACATATTTATATTAAGTGTAACTATTTAATAAAGAGTAGCTAAAATAAAAATCTTCTTTGTTGATCTAAGTAGGAATTGACTTAAAATTTTTTTTTTATATTACTTGTTTTGTATAACGTTTCCTTTTTAACACGCTTTTATAAGTTTCATTCGTATGTAATGGAATATTTGAACTCGATTTTTACCCACTTTAAAAGGTCGGATGAAATCGAAATTTTGCGCCCTTGTAAAGGACAGATGACAATACAATAATTTCATAATTTTGTT
The DNA here is from genome assembly GCA_019973955.1 of Trichonephila inaurata madagascariensis. Lineage (NCBI taxonomy): Eukaryota > Metazoa > Arthropoda > Arachnida > Araneae > Nephilidae > Trichonephila > Trichonephila inaurata. The sequence continues at coordinate 20,989 of BMAV01005421.1, forward strand.
TCATTGTCCTGATCAGGATCCTCAAAAATAAGGATATTAAGGATTTCGAGATTTGGCAACTAATTCATAAAATCGTTCCCAGATTTGGTGAATAATTCTAGATTTAGCGACTAAAAGATTAAGAAGCAACCCTAAAACCACAAATAGGTTTGTGGTTAATACAAATAAAACAAAAAAAAGTGTTCTTTATGTTCTTTCCTACCATAATATAAGTTTAGTTATTCTGAAAATGGAAATAAAAATAAAAAAGACTTGTGCATGTGAAATAATTTATGTTCTAACTGCTAAATATTTTTTATTTTTATAAAGCAACATGTTTAGAAGTGATGATACGAATCAACATTATAGCAATACGTTTAAAAGGTGATATAATACGATTGACATTTAATATTTCTTCTTAACACACTTTTATTTGTCAGACCTGTATCTATAGAGACGGAATCTTACGATATACAACGTAATACAACGATATGGGACTTATCCGAGGCCCCATAAACCGAAAGAATAAATACCTTTCAGACCCGTTAATTCCAGCAGCCACATAATTCCGGCTCTAAATATCAAACTCAAGGATAAATTCAACAAAGAATAAATGATAGTTTTGAAAACTATAAAAAAAATAGGTTTTTATTGAAGATCGAACTCAAAAATGAAAAATAAATTATAGTTTTAAAAAAACTAAAAGACACGCTTTTATAGAGAATCGAACTAAAAAGTAAAAAATAATTCTTAATATAAGAATAAAATGATTAACGGAAAAATTAATGTCATTGTGGTAAAAGCGTGGGATGCTTTGTACTACATTTTTACACTAACTCAGCATTTCGGAATAGAACTAGTAAGAAATTACTAGTTCCGCACTTTTATCCCAATGACATTAATTTTTTCGTTAATCATTTTATTCTTATATTAAGAACTATTTTTTTACTTTTTATTTCGATTCACTTTAAAAGCGTGTCTTTTAGTTTTTTCTAAACTATAATTTATCATCACTTAAAGATCAAAGATATCGATAATGGCATCAAGATGAGTTCATTATTACGCAGGTATGAAAAGGGAGCCAATTTTATTCGCTGGAAAAAAAAAAAATGAAACAGAGCAACGACCATTGAAAATTTGACCCAGACGAAACTACGTCAAGGGCATAAACAAAATAATATGATTTTTGCTTGTACATGTGCAAAACAGTCTTTAATAATCATTTTACATTCTTCTTAAAAACATTCTCATAAAAAAAAGGTTGAATAACAAATACGTTTGATGGCAAGGAAGACAATAGAGTGTGGGAAAAATGCAACGCCGTCACAGCTGACTTCAAAAATCCGAAGTCAGCTGTGACAATGGTAGCGACGAATCATTTTCAAACATGATACTGACGGTTAAAAGATTTATGGGTTCCTGTAAGTCATTGGTGACCAACCTTTTGGGGAAGAGAGCCACTATCTGATAAAAAGACATTATGAGTGCCACTTCATACTTTTCCAATACACAAAAAAATATGTAAAGGTGAAAACGTATTAATTATAGGCTTATTATAAGATTTTTGCGGAAAAAAAGCACATTTTTTTTATGTAAGTCTCAGTAGTGAAAAATTGAAGATAATGTAATAAGTTAGACAAAAGTACAAACTTGGGTTTTTTTAATAAATTCTTTACGTGTTCAGTCAGTTATGTTTGGTAGAAAATAAAAATAAATGACTTGAAACATGTAATTCTAAATAATTATTAAATAGTCAGTACTTGGTTAATGCGGTTATTGAATTTATGGGTTTTTTTTTACCGAGTGGGTTTTATGTTACGATTAGTTTTTGAAATTATCTTGTTTGAGATGCATATCAGTTAATTTTGAGCTATTTTTTTTAAAAATTTTATTATATTTAAGTTGGAAGACATTTGTTCACAAACACATGCTCATCGATATCTACAACAATGTCTGAGAGGCACAGTTCATGTAAAATTGAAAAATTACTTGTTGGTGCAAATTTCCAAAATTTAATATAGTTCGGATCATTTGCAGTTGAAATAAGTTCCGTATATTTGCTTTTCAGTGTAGTATGGCGCGATAGATCAATAATTTCGATTTGGATTTCAGGAGGGTAACAATTAATGTCTTGAAGAGAAACTAAAAAAAAGGATTTGGGAAAAGATCAGCAATTCTCCCTTTATAATTTTGAAAATCATTATACCAACACTGAATGAGTCCTTCAAAATGTAGAATAAATTTTTAAATCAATTATAGCTCATAAGATTATTAACTTTGGTAGAAAGTTCCTGTATTATTGTGAAATGCAATAATCTTTTTTCTCCAAAATCGAGACAAAAAAAAAAGCAAAAGTTTGCTTACAAAAAAAGATACACGGCCAAATAGAGTAGGAAAAATCTTAATCTTAAATTTAAATTATTTAAATGTCCCCATAATATCGGTAAGGATAGCTAAATCCGATAGCCGATCTACATTCTTGAATTGGTCGGTAAAGAAGAATGTTTCACCAAAGAACTTAAAAAAATAAATAAATAAATAAAAATGGATCAAACAAAAGATTTAACAAGAGCACATATAAATATAATTAATTTTGAAGGTTTTCATGCACATATATAAGCCTCTGAAATAGAGCACCACTCAAGATTTACAACTTCTAGAAAAACAGGAAGGTAATTTTCTCTACATCTTTTAGAAGACGAGTATTGTGTAACATTGACGGAAATAAGAAGAAAGAAGCCAGCAAAAATATTCTTCAGATGCAAGCAGAGAATGAAATTTTCAACAAAGGACGGAAAGTGGTATATGTGTACAAATATGGTGATCTAGTGAGTCACAACTCAAATATTTTTAGTTAAAATATTTATAATCCCCCGAAATCGTATATGTAGCATGTTTTAACCCGTCTTTGTATGATGATGGAAATTTCCATCATAACATTTAGTGAACAAAAATTGTACTCAAAACAGGTGTACTGTAAATTGGTTGTTGCTGGTAACTTTTTTCACGACTTTTGCGTAATAAGGAATGTATCTGCAAAAAAAAAAAAAATGTCACAATCATCATAGAGGGTTTAAACTTGTCACTCCACTGTTTGTTGCGGTTGAAAGAAACGTACGATTTCTTCTCAATACTTTTTTTATAACTAATCTGAGACTTTTTTTTTTTTGCTGATAAAAGCAATAATGAGTGGAAAAAAGATTTGTTTTTTGTGTATCTGTTATTTTCTGTGCAATTCATATCGAATACCCCAAATAATCTTCCCAAAATCATGTGGCAGAAATTTACATCACTATGCAATTGTTCCATTTCTAATGCATGATGAAAAAAGTTTTTTACTTTATGTTTATTTTATGTTACGTTTGTAGAGAAACTTAGAAGACAGGGACATTGAAGATGATTACTTGAACCAGTTAGAAGGTGGTTGGCTAGCAGAAGATGGCGTTGATGACGAAAATTTTGACGACGAGTACCGCGATGCAAATGAAATTAGAATAATAATAATCGTTTTTTTTTTTAATTATCATCAGGAATAAATATAATACAAAGATATATTATTTTTTATTTATTTTGTACTGAGCTTAACATGTAAATTTGCATGATGACTAATAGCTCCATCATATTGTTTTTTAATTATTTTATATTATATATTTATGCCATGATTTTTTAAAACATTTTCCCTGTAATCTAGAGCATGAATTATATTACCCTAATTTATTTTTCAAAAAAAGAAAAAAATCACGTAAAAAAGGATTAAACACTGTGTATAACCAAGAATATTTACGTAAGAAACTAGCAATGACGGAATTTTAAGCAAAGCCGCCACCCCTGTTTCAGATATCTTCTTAATAAAATCAAACTCAGTGGCGCAACAGCCCATGAGGGCCAGAGCCTACTGTGTCCATCCCAGTATACGTGACCATTGGGCGCTGAGGTGCATGAGCAGATGTCCCGATCAGGTGGTCAGTCTGAAGCGAGACCCCCCAGTGCTTAAGTCCCAAAGCAAGCTTAGTACTCATTTATCAACCCACTGCAGTTGGGATGGAAGGCTGAGTCGACCTTGCCCGGCCCGGGAATAGAACCTGGACCTGTGGTGTGGAAGCGCCATATGATATCAGTCGACCACTGGGCTTTATCTTCTTAATACCACTATAAATTCTAAGAATACATTTCTCGGACACAACCCACCAAGCGAGTCATAAATCACCATTCATCAATCGGACATAGGGGAAATTCCATGCATCCTTCTGCACAGTGACGTAACGGAGAATATTAGCCCCTGCAAAGTCAGGTTTTGCTTTAAACGTTTTATAAATTGGTTAAATACGTACTTGGTGTCATTCAGGCTTTGGACCCCCTAGAATGCTGGACCCACCCCCCGCGATGTGGGGGTAAAGGGGGTGTACGTTATACCCCTGTTTCTGTAAAAAGGAAGTGAGTCATATTTTCTTTCCAATTATGCAATTCAGACCTTTCTAATTACTCGGTAGAAACCTTCGTTTTCTTATGCTCTTTCAAATGCATGTACCTTAAAAAATTTTTCACTATTTTAAAGTGCATGCATTTGAAAGAGCACAAGAAAACGAAGGTTTACCTTTAGTTTTACTCCGATTATTGAGAATATTCTTCTGATCTGTTTAAAGCCTCGGATGTGAACTTTCAGATGTTTAATCTGAAAAATAAGCGAAAATCTGAGAAACATTAAAATATTTTTGCGCTCTTTCAAATACATTTTATTTCATGAAATTGAATGCAATATCCTGGATTTGAGCAGAAAACTAAAAAACTCCATAGGATTAACATTATACTCAGAATTTTGTGGTGGTTAGTCCAAAGGCACCTAAAATTTTTGTTAAACGTGCCAAATCTGGGGACATAGTTTCCCCCCGCCTAAAGGCGGTAACTGTGTAAAATCGAATGACTCTTAAGCCAGTAAAATTGGAAAGAACCAATAGGAAAGTGGTAACCATACAGCCATTCACCCGTGATTTCGAGACTACATATGATATATGTGTACAATAAGAAATTAATTTATCATAAAATTAATTGATTAATTTTGTAATTAACTGGCTGGAGTAGGGTGTAAATAGCGAGTGTTAGCCCGTCGAGTAGAAGAGCTGAGTCAGGGTAACTCAACCTTTTGCAAACACAAAGACCAAGGCAACAGTAAACATTTAAAATAAGGAAAATTTATCAAAACTTTAAAAAAACTAATTTTTGGCTTTTATTTTAATATTATATGTATACTAACCTCTCTATCAAACACATACACAAAATTTCGGTTTTACGCATTTTTTGTTATGGGGTAGTTTCCATTTTCTTTCATCCATGACCACACCCCTTTGTTTATAATCTACTGTCATACAAAATTCTGAGATGTATTTTAAAATTTTGATTATTTCCTTTGACTAATTTTCAATAATTTTAATTTTAAACATGAATTTGTCAAGGGCAGGGTAGGAATAAAGAATTTTCACTGTATTTCAGACTTAAATCAATATTATTGTTTATAATTCGTTCGTTGTGTCTATAATTCTAAGGCCAAACATCAATAGGAATTTCAATTCCAAAGAAAAGATGGTTTCAAAAAATTTTGCTGAAAGAATTTAATAAAATTTTTACGGCAGAAGCTATTGTCATATGGACGGCTTTAAAAAATTGGGTTACGGAAGCATATTTTAACTAAAAATATTTATAAAATTCTCAAAACAAATTGAGTTTCACTAATTATTTAAGTGAGCATTGAGTATTATTCGGATACGCTGAGAATATATTAGGGGTGATATAATGTGTGAAACAGGTTTTTAAATAACTGAATTGCAATTTTTTGTAATTGAATTATAAGACAAAATGTGAACCCCAGGGAAAAATATTGGTTAAAATGTATAAATGTTCGAACCCGTTGTTTGCTCCATTTTATGAAACTGACATCGTTTACTTATTTTTAGATTGAATTTTTTTGTATGCATATAATTATTACACAATGTAACAGAGTACAATACAACAATATGTTCCATTTAACCTATAAAACAATAAAATAGAATTATTGCATAATCATTGCATAATTTACGCCTATAAAATACAATTATTGCATAATTTATACCTATAAAATAGAATTATTGCATAATCATTCCATAATTTATACCTATAATTCGTATATACCTACCCCCGTATCAATGATACGGGGCCCCCAAGCTACAGGGGCACCAACATGTATAGCAACAGTCCATTAACAAGGCTCCCTTTTGTAAAAAAGGGCCACGAAGAAATTTTGATACAGGGCTCCCTCAGAACTAGCTACGTCAGTGCCTATAAAATAGAATTATTGAATAATCATTGTATAATTTATACCTATAAAATAGAACTATTGCATAATCATTGCATAATTTATACCTATAAAATAGAACTATTGCATAATCATTGCATAATTTATACCTATAAAATAGAACTATTGCATAATCATTGCATAATTTATACCTATAAACAGGGGCGTAGCTACCGCTTTATCAATGATACGGGGCCCCCAAGCTACAGGGGCCTCAACATGTGTAGCTACAGTCCATTAACAAGGCTCCCATGTTTAAAAAAGGGCCCCCTAGCTACGTCTGTGCCTATAAAATATAATTATTACATAATTTATGCCTATAAAATAAATTATTGCACACTATTTTGCTTTCTAAAAAACGAGACCCTTCGTTAATAATCGCAAAATTTCCAGAGATACATTTATTAGACTGAAATCACAGTCGATTTTCAAAAATGCTGATAACTTAAAATGTTTCGTTTGTAGTGCACAAAATATGCAACGGACGAAAGCTGTATCGCATCGCTGATACGCGAGAAAAAAAACCCTCTCTAATGTTATTCTCTATGCATTTCTCTTAGGGTATCGACTTTTGAAAACCAAATATTAAGGTACAACCTTATTTTGAACGTTTCTGACAAATCATGATATCATAAATAAAAGATAAAATTAATTTTGGCAATAATCACATACATTTTGACTTATTCGCACAAAATCAGTTCGTATCTACGACTTGTCATAAATCTATCGATTTAACAAAGGTGATAACATCCAGCCTCGAAGACATAGTTGAAGACATTAAGTGATCATCAACTTAAATGAATTAAGCTTTTTATGGTTTTAGAAAACAGAAGACAGTATTTAACCTGTGATGTATAGCCGAGAAAAATTTAGGCTTCGTCAAAACTATTATATTACTTTTGATGATCTTATACAGAAATCACTACGAGCTCTGTTTGAGTTTTACAAAATATCAATACAGTAAAGCATGTTTTTGTGTGGTAGATACGCATAAAAATAAACCGTACAGGAAAAAAAAACATTCGAAAATTTCATAAATTCTTACATATAACAAACAACTTCGTTGAAATACTACAGAATTTTTTTTATACGGTGAAGAGGGACCGAATAAAAAAAATCGCACTTAGAAAATACGCCAATTATTTATGAAATTTATGAGAACGTACTTCCATAGCAAATAAAATAATTAAATTACACATGGATACATTTTTAAAATATTTAGTTTCTCATTGTATACATGGAGAAGTTTTCAAAATGCACATGCATAATTCACTGCTATTCATCACAATCCAAAGCTCTCATCTTTCTGTGATGAATAAGTTCAAAATGGTTTTCGTCACTTGAAGATACAAATTCAAATGATTTATTTATTTATTTTTGGCACCATAAGGTAAGAGATAAGTATTTGAGACGAAGGTCTGTTGTGCTTGTAACTGTCAAGATAATCAATGAACGCTGATCGAAGCTCATACTCCTTCCGGAATCGGTATGTATTTTAAGAAAATGCTTTTCCAATTTGTTGGAAAGCTGTATACCTGCATACATTATACTCGCTCTCAAAGAATCCGGTTATTCTTGGCCGTCTTCAATCAAGCGTAGCCTGTTGGCGCGATGAGAGAAAGCAACTGAACGTGCATTGTCGGGAGACTGTTTATAACAAATTAACAGAGCGTCTTGAAATGTATATATGTACATTGCGTAACGTTCACCCCGCAATCCTCGACTCTCGGGGGGCCCAAGGCCTAACTAATGCCAAGTACGTATTTACCAAATTTATAAAATATTAAAAGCAAAAACTGACTTTACAGGGGGGCCCCTAACATTCTCCGTCACGCCACTGGTACATTGATAGAAAAATTACAGTGGCGCCAAAGTCGTTGAAATTCATGTACCGCATAAAAAAGATCGCACAGAAAAAATCTTACAAAACAAATCGCATAAAAAAGGACCGCACAGAAATAGGTTCTACTGTATTTCTTGAATAGAGTTGGTGTCGTGATATGGAAATGAGACACCAGATGAGAATATACTTTATTTGCAAGATACACAGGCCAGGGGAGCTTAACAGAAGGACCAAGGGCAAAGTTAACTTGCAACAATTTTCGTAAAGTGAAATAATAATTTACTGCGGTTTGTTATCGGTTTGCAAATCAGTATCGTAAGGAGTATATGAAAGTGATCAGTAATTAAATTATTTCAATAAAATTAAAATTTCAATCAAACAAAAATCAATAAGAAATTAAATAAAGGAAACTGCTTCATAAATTTATAAATACAATTTGGTATGCAACTTACAAGAATAAGATTACAATATATCAGTGGCGCACAAAGGAATTTTTCAAGGGGGTGGGAGGGTCCAGTGTCGAAAGTCCACCATTTTTGTATCATGCTCCAATGCTCCGCCCAACATATTCTTGTGATTTTGTCGATTTTCGGGAACAAACAAACAAAAAATTAATTATTGATTCATTAATTAGCATTAATTAATAAAACTAATTATTAATAATAAATCCTTAACTAAAAATATTACGAACAATATACATAGGATTATAAATAATCGAAAAAAATCAAGGGCTATGGGGGACCGTCCGGAAACGGGACCCCCACCCCTTGTGTGCGCCACTGCAATATATACGTGTGCGTTTTTTGCGCTTCATTTTTTAAACATGTTTTAAAATAAATTTGTCGATAATATCGTCATAATTTAATTTTTCGGCGAATACAGATTAGAAAAATAAATTTGTTCAGTCTAGGAATTCTTTTTGATTAGTTATTAAATAATCTGTGTATATTTATTTTCCAATTTTAAAAAAGATCTTTTTGTGGATGTTTATTCTGGATTAGTCAAAGATAATGAAATTATTTTCACTTCAAAATTACTTGAAAGTCCATCAAAAATGCGGGAACTACACTTCAAGCCAGCCGTAGAACTAGATGTAATGGATTATTAAAATATTTTTCTTATTTGCGTTATGGTATCTCAGTACTTTCCAATTTATCTGCATTTTATTTTTTGAAAAGATCTTCAATAGGAATACAAACCACTATTTATGAGCTTGATACAGTGGCGTAATTAAAGTATTAAAATTTAAGCAGCATATAACTTTTTCATATTGGATCCATGCACTAGTTCAGAAATTTTAATTAAAGCGTTTGAATCGAGATTAATACAATTAAAGCTAATAATATTAAAATTACGAATTGTCTCTGAGTATAAGTGCACGTTTTCTTTTTAGTTACAATAAATACAGGTAAAAATAGTAAAATCTTTTGAATAGTTATACTTTACAAAACCTTTCAATAATGAAATCGAAATATTTTATGTGCCTATTATTTTATTTACTAATCATTAAAGATTTAAAAGCTGACAAATAAAATAGTTATTTTCAATAATTCTATTAATTAAAAAAAAAAACCGAAATATATCTGCAATGTTTACATATAATTTTTTTTAAAATTACATTATTATTATTATCATTATAAAGATATTGTTTGTACAAATATTCTTATAGCCTTTCCTATTTTTCAAGCGCATCAAATCCCTATCGTTATCTATTAAATAAAATGAAACAAAATAAACGGGCAAAGAAAATTTTTGTTTGCTTAAGAAAAATTGGAAAGATGTTAAATCCTCAATGTGAAAAACGACTACAACAGTAGTTCTCTACAACAGAAAAGCTCTCTGTTTTTCGCCTCTGAAACGTTGGCGCAATATTTGTTTGCTAAAGCCTCTTCTACTTTATTCCGCCAAGTGCTAATCCTTACAGCAACCCTATTTCGTGTAACCTGTAGCGAAACTCCGCCAAGTGTTTTGCTTTCACGTGGTTAATTCCTTAAAAAGGTTGCGCTGCATTAGAGATTTAAGATTTTCTCGAACATACTCGGGAAAAAAAAGAATTTTGTTTGTATACCTCCCACGTTTGTTCCTGGAAAAGCTTTATTGTATTTTAAAATGTGCTCTAAAAGCACTTAGGAACTTTCATAGTAATCCCATAGTTTCACAGCATCTATATATATAATGTGATTCTCCATTTCTATTACTTTGAAAGGGATTTTCTTTGTTTCATTTTGATCTAGAATCCTCCAAAACATCATGTGATACTTACTTCTTTTATTTATCCAGTAAATGAGATATCAATTTTAAGTGCAACCTTAGTTCTAACAAAAGTGCCCAATCGTCATATTTTTGTGAAGAGTTGAAGCAACATCGCATTTGATATCGAGAGAATCCTACCAATTAGTGTGTTGTTGAGATTAAAGAACATTATAGAAACTATTTTGATCCAAATACAGATAATGGCTATTGGAGAATGTTAACGATAATAAGCTTCATTTCCTCAGTTTCGTTTGGTCGCTAGTGTAATATGTCTCAGAAGAATCATTATCCGACTACGTTAGGAACCGTGATTTTAAAAAAGCGCATAAATGGATAATTTTCAGGATATTTAGTGTCACTTAGAATAGAATACATGTATAAAAATTTTTTTAAAGGGCACTTTGACAAAAAAAAAAATTTTAAAAACAATATTTCGGGAAAAATTAACTTAGAATAACCTTTTTTTTTAAAATGTTCTCCTTTTATGAAAAAAGCTTCTAAAATAATAATATTTTGCTTATATAAAGGGAGCTTCTCAAAATTCCCAAAAAAATTTTTGAAAAATTTACATTATTTTCAGAGTTACAACCAATTGAAATAATTATCAGCGTTTTTTTGTTAAAATTTCTCCCCTCTGTTGTGTTGTAAAACATGAATAAAACCACTTCTAAGTTATATATTTCAAAAATTCTAGTTGAGCCTCTGTACAGAGGTCTGAGCTATATGCAGACAAAATATTATTATAATAGAAACATTTTTCACAAAAGGAGAATATTTTGAAAATGGGTCATTCTATATTCATCTTTTGTCAAAATATTGTACTTAAATATTTTTTTATTGTAATGCTATTCTTAAAACAATTTTATATACATTTTCTAATCTATGTGACACTAAATATCATAAATATTATCCATTGATACGCATTTGCAAAATCACGGTTCCGAACGTAGTCGGATACCTTAATGAATGAATAATTATGACCAACGTGCTTTCCTATATGCCTATCGGCTACAGTTACATCCAAAATATGCGATATACACACATACATATAAGTAGTTTAGAGATAGGCGAGTCGTATTCCTTTCAAACTTAAATGATTTAATTTAAAAAAATTAATACAATCTGAATTGATAGCGTGATTGGAAACGAATTTTCATTCGAATAAATAGAACACTCTTTGGAGTGAGATATATATAATTACCACTTTAATTTTAATGAATGTGTTTTATTCAAAGCTATTTTTTCGGCAAATATTATCAAGCAGAAAGAGTAATACCAAAACCTAATTTTAAGGAAAAGACAATTTTTTGAGGTAATCAAGCTGCTTTGCGTATAGGTGGAACTTCACTTACATTGAGTAAATCTATTGCTGTGAGATGTCAAGAATGGATAAACACTCACCTCTTTTTTACGTTTCTTAAAAAATCATGCAAAAAAAAAAAATCGAATAAAAAATATATATATATATATATATATATGCGATTTATGGGAAAATGTAGGGATACGTTCCACACATCCTTTAAAAAACCGCATAAGATGAAAAATCGCTAAATATTTTTCCATAAAACCGTGCAAAAAAAGTAATAATAAAACTATTTTACATATTTATAAAACAAAAACACTTCATTTTCATTACAAGAAAATTTTAATTAGTATCATGTGAAAATTCAGTCTGTAAGTACATACAACATATAAAAATGCAAAGTGAAATTAGGAAAAAATACTAACTAACAACTACTCATCGCTACTAGATAACAAGTGTGCACATACTGGATCACGTACGAACTGGATCAAAAATGCTATCATTAGTAGATGTGTCAGATATGTCTAGCGCAACAGTCGGTTTTGATTGAAATAAAGAATTTCGTTCGTTATTAAAGACCTCAGTTTCTTTTTTCAATTCCCACTATTAGCTCACTTTCTCTCTCTATATACAGTCGGACCTCTATATAACGAAGTCGTTAAATCCCGAAAAAAAGTTCGTTATATGGAAAATTCGCTATATAGAGATTCATCTTTTAATATACTTTATATATAAACCACAAAAAACAAATTTTAAATTCTTTAACACTATACATTAAAAAAGTAATTATTCACACCTATTTTTAAATTAATATATGTTTATTTTATATATCTGACCCATCAAAAAAGAAAGAAAGAAAGAAAAACTGCAAGGAAAACAAGAAAAAAGAATGTCGAAAAATTCACTTTATTTTCAATATTAAGAAAATAATTTTAAACTAAAATTAATGAATTTTAAGGACATTTTATATGTTAAAGCATACAAGTAATATTAAACACATACATTATTTTATAATTAGAACTCGGGAACAACTCCACTGAGGGTGAAAGAGGGATATCGAAGATGTTTCTAGTGAAATGGGCAATGGGGAGGTTAAAGGTTGCACTTCTTGAATGAAACGTCCAAAACTCCATTGCTCTCGGCGAGTTAGGATCTAATAAAACCAGTTTAAGATTTATGACCGCTATAAAATGTATTAAAGAGAGAAAAACTTTATATTTTTTTAGAAATACTTTTAAAAAAGGGAGAACAAAAATTGAATCATAAAAGAAAAAGTTCGTTATATAGAAAATGTACTTCTCTATAGAGAGGTTATTTTACGAAGAAAATCGTGAAATGTTCAAGGTTCTAGGAAAAAGTTTGCTGTATAGAAAAATTCGCAATATAGAGGTTCGACTGTATATGCAATAATACTTGGAATCTAAGAATAATAATTCAATTCATTTCCTAAAATTTACATGAATGAATTCAAAAACGCGTAAAGAAAATTTCATAAAAGTGTACTTTCTTAATAATTTTCTCAGTTTCGGATAATTACACGTTTTTCTCAACTACCATTTTTCTCCTTTCCACATTCACAAAATGCGATTTGAAGATCGTTCTAATGGCACAACTTCATTTCCGAATTATTAAACCAGTGGTACTCCTACTTCATTTGATTTTAATTTAAGCATAGCTAGTTCCAAGCAACACGAAAGATGTTGGCAACACAGCACGAAAAACTTTTATCAGGAACTTTCTACAATAATTCAGAAAACATGGTTTTGTGAGTTAAAATGTAATTTGTTTCGGGTTGGAAATAAATTATAGTTAAAAAAAAACCCATGCTTTTATAGTGAGTCCAACTAAAAAGTAATAATAATAATAATAATAATAATTCTTAATATAAGAATAAAATGATTAACGAGAGAATTAATGCCATTGGGGTAAAAGCGTGGCGTGCTCTATATTAATTGTTATAATTTCTTGCTAGTTGAATTCCGAAATGCTGAGTTAGTGTAAAAATATAGTACAAGGTACCCCACGCTCTTGCCACACGACATTAATTTTCTCGTTAATAATTTTATTCTTATATTAAGAATTTTTTTTTTACTTTTTAGTTTGATTCACTATAAAAGCGCGTTTTTAGTTTTTTAAAACTATAATTTATTTTTCATTTCGATCTACAATAAAAGCGTGTTTTTTACAAGCTTTTATTTAACTTGCAATGTAAAATGTTCGAGTGGTATCTTGCAACTCAATTTTGAAGCTGATGTCTTCAACCGATTGAGCTGAAATTTTGTATACACCTTTAGTTTGGATGACAATGCATGCTTTGACCATTTATATTCCAATATCGCAATTAGTTAAAAAGACTAGCTGTATGGCCCGGCATTGCACGGGCATTCTCTACTTTTAAATATGTTTTCCCTTTCCTTTACAAAATCAGCACTTCTAATACTCTTTTTCAAAATGACTTCCACCCCCTCCCTCCTCCACTTCGTCCTGCGTTGCTCGGGCTTTTACCGAGTGTATAACTTAAAATTCCCTGTTTCAAAATTTTTCGCTTCTTTTCTTTGTCAGACAAGTTTATACCCCGGCATTCTCGAGTAAGTGACCATTCACCGATTCTTAAGCAGCTTGACATGTGCAGCCATATAGTGGTACAAAAATAATGAATTATTGCGCAAATGAAATTCATAAAAAAAGTTTTCGACATTTTATTTTTTAAATCGCTAACTGTAAAAGATCAAAATACGAGTTTTTTAAAACTCATTTTCATATAAACGCATCGATATTGATATAGTTTAGAAAACATCATTAAATATGTAAAATATCGTTTTTTGTAAAAAAAAAAAAAAAAATACTGCATCGTGGCGAAATAAATTATCTTTCCAATTACAAAATTGCTGGCGAAGTTATTAAATGCGTGAATAAAATTGAGTATTTTTTAAAGAAAATCATAAAAACTAAGCGAAGATGTTGTTTCGAACCCGGATATAAAAGTTACTAATCCAGTGCTCTAAGCGACCAATCCACGAAATCTTCGGAAAGAGTTAATAAAAGACCGTTGAAATAAAAGGAAGAGATATTCAATTTCGCATAGCGTCAGTAGTGCACACAGGAATTTTCAGGGGTCCGGGGTGAAAAGTTCACCATTCTTGTATCATGTTTCTTTTGATTTTGTCTATTTTCGGGAACAAAACCAGTAAAAAACTAATTATTGAATAAATAATTAGCATTAATTAATAAAATTAATCATTAATAACAAATACTTAGTTAAATTTTACGTACTATATACTTAGAACTATAATCAATCGGAAAAAAATCAAGGGCTTTGGGGGTCGGACCTACTTGATATGCGCCTACTGCATAGCGTTATTTGTTAAAGTTAAAAATTTTTTTTTCGGGCTTCATTTTTAAGTTAATACCTTCAAACTTCATATATCGACTATAAACAACGGTAATTTTTAAACAAAAACCGACACAAAAATAATGCTTAAATATTTCTTGCGAAAAGGGAAAAAACTAACACAGTTTTTTTTAAACAATAATTTTTTTAAGCAATTTTTCAATCTTTGTACAGATTACAGATAATATTGTTCTACTCGCGGAAAAAATGTGTGTTTCATGAGATTATTTTTATAAGTAAAGAAATTATTGAGTATTTAAATAAAATTTTGAGTAATTTTTGAAAACTCCTAAAAGAAAAAAAGAGTTTTTGACATTTTATTTTTTAAATGAATGATTCTAAAAGAGAAAAGCGTGAATTTTATTAGTTTAGAATATCATTTCATTAACGTAAAAGAAAATGCAATCGGAACGATTTAGAAATCCCTTTCATAAAAACGTATCGATTTTGACTGATTTTAGAAAAAATCGTAAAAAATAGAAAATATCATTTTTTTGTAAAATAATTTATTTCGTATCTTGGCGAAGTATATGATCTTTCCGATTCTGTAATTATTTTTTGTCTGAGTCTCATAAAAAAAAAAATAGATCGTGTTTAAAAACGTCTGGGATAAAAAAGTCGAAAAATTGGAACTTTGCCGCCTGGCGGGAAAAAATGGCAATAATTATGCGTTTTAAGGTTTTTAATTAATATATTTTTAACTAATTGCACTTTTGGAATATAAATGCTCGAGCGAGCGAGAGAGAGATTCCTTGGATCATTCCCAATCTTTTGGTACTTTCGGTGAGTTCTGCGTCGTGCGGTTCGTGAGAAGATACACCTAGTCTTATAACCGCATACGTTTGTTTATCTTCGAATTTTAATAGTGTAGATATTAATTAAAGTAATTTTTTCGGGTGGAATCTTGCAAACGATATAATTCATTTTTTAAAAATAATGATATTTTCTGTTTTTTACAATTTTTTTCTAAAATGAGTCAAAATCGATGCCTTTTTATGAAAAGGATTTTTTGCTAAATCGTTCCGTATGATTTTTTTTTTTCGTGTTATTGAATCGATACTCTGCACTACGAAAGTTCAGGCTTTTCTCTTTTAGATCCTGTAATTTAAAAAATAAAATGCCTAAAACTTTTTTTTACGATTTTTCAGATAATATTTAAATTTTTAATAAAACATTTAAAAACTTCCGTCATTTTTAAATATAATCGCACGAAAATAATTTTTCGTTTGTAGAATATTAATAACAAAATTCTACACAAAAATTGAAAAAATTTGGTTTAAAATTACGGATTTAAAAAAAAAATTGTGCTTTTCGTTTTTAATGTAATATTATAGTAAAAGCAAAAATATTGAGTTTTAATATTTTAATTAATTTTGCTTTGTCTAATGTTGTTTTGGTCTAACAGTGTTTATCCCCCCCTTTTCCATTATCCTCTTGTTGTGGCCCGAGTGAAATATCTATCATATATATGTGGCCTGGTGTGAAAAAAGGTTGAGCACCCCTTAGCTGGACTGTTCAAAATTAACCGGCAAACGACCTTGCAACAATAATGCGTTGAATGAGATTAACAGACTAAGAAACTTCTGTCCAGCGATAACTAAAAAGTAAAAATTAAATTGTAAGTAAAAAAAAACCTTTTTTAAAAACAAGCTTTTATTTAAATGTTCTAAAAAGAATAAAATAAATTTTTCTTTTAAAACTTTTTTTGCTATCAACTTATAAAGTCGTTACACAATTTATGATATAAAAGCTTGTCCCGAGATTTAAATAACTTGATCTGATTGATTTTAATTTTTTAAAAAAAAATCAAACTTTTAAAATACCGAGTGGTTATAATTAAACTTCCTCTATAAATGGCATCTTACATCGCAAATAGGTGAACGGAATGCAACAAAATTTTGTATATGGGCTAGGGCTGGACGATGCATCGATACATCGGTAAACACCGGTGTAAACGCTACATCGAAAAACCGATGTTTTATTTCTATCCAAAATGATGCATCTCTAAATCAGTGCAGCCATAAATACCATTTCGATGTAGCCGTACACCGAAGATTCGATGTAGAGCTGAGCTTCATTCCGATGAAAAGTTCGACAAAACCGAGGGGGGAAAAAACCAGTTTTGTATCAACCCCGCGTTTCTGGTGTCACGGGGGGGAATGCTGGAACGGTGTTGTGTTGTTTTTTGCTTATATCAGCATGTGGTGAATAAAAAATTTCCAGACCAGCGACCGATGTAAAATTTGCAGTCCAGAGGGGAAATAGATTTTTTTTGAAAAACACCCGCCAACTGTTACTGTCATTAAGGAAAAGCTTTTTTTATGTTTTGAAAAAAACCTTTTTTTTCTCTCTGATATTTCGTATTAAAAAAAAAAAAAAAAATGTTTATGTTTGTTTTAAATTTTTAAAGGGAAAAAAAAAATGTTTTTACAAAATAATTCAGTCCTGCGGCAGATGTTTCTTAGAGAAATTTTTTTTTTCTTTCAAAAAATTATCTCGTCTGTCATGTGTTTTTTTCAATAAATGAGTTTTTTTTTAAATTTTTAAAAACAAACTAGATAACTTTATTTTTGGGAAAAAAGTATTTATCAAGGAATTTTTTTTTTGGGTTCGGCCCGTAGGCGGTATAAAAATGAAATTTTTTTCAAGTTTTATAAATTTTTGTGGTTAGAATTTGATTTAAATTAAGTGGTTTAAAAAACCAAAATTTTTTTTCCAAAAGTTTGCCTAAATAAATAAATAATCCGAGCTAAACTTTTTCCCCCAGGTTTCCCCAATTTTTTTACAAATACTATCTTTGATATACTTTATCAAAAAAATAATTTTTCCAGTAATTTATTGAGTGTGGTAAAAGTAAAGACAGTCGATAATCCGGCATCGTCATGACCGACTCTATCCCGGGAAAAAATCAATTTTTCTGATTATGGGTCCCTATTGGGTAAAAAAAAAAAATAAAAACGGCAAGGGTTTCGGGTGTATGGGGGGGCAACGGGCCAGTTCTTTTTTGGCGTCAAAAAGTGTTCGCCAAGGTATTTTTTCGGGGTTATTTATTATTTATTTTATAATGAATTCGATATCTCACCATAACATGAAGATAAAAATCGCCAAACCCAAAGAAAAATAGCCAAACCAAAGTGGCCCCCTATACTACATTTAAAAACCGTATTGAAAAAAAAAAATACGGTATAAAGTCCGGAAATCCGGATGTCTAAAAATTCCCGAATGATCAAATTATTCCCGCTTTTTTTTCCAGAGGAAAAGGGAAAAAAAGGGATATTTTTTGAAAAACATTACAGGGGGAAAAAATTGATTTGCTTGTGACATCTGTTATGCAATAATTATCAATTTAATTTTTTTTTGTAGGAATCTCCAAAGGATAAAAGTTGTGTGAATAAAAAAAGATGTCAGTTGCTCATCGAACATTAGAATGCCCAGTTTTTTTCTCAACTGCTTCAAAAAGAAGAAGTCAAAAGTCGAGCTTGGGAACATTTTGGGTTACCAGCGAATAAAAACGGACAAATCGTTTCTCAAGATATAGCAGTTTGCAAACTTTTGTTGGTCTCCAGTTTCAGCAAAAAAGTGGAAGTACATCTAATTTATTTGGTCATCTCAGGCTTCATCATCCTTAAAGTTTTCGAAGTTTCTAATAAAAAGAAAAAGTAGTAACGGCGACAGTGCAATATTCTCCTTTTTGTGCGGGTTTTGATGAGCCCAATTGATGAGCCGAAAACCACATTCAAACATGGCTGCATCTGAACCCAATCAATTCAACTTTGTTGACAATCATAGGCATAAAAAAACAAAAATTTATGACTGATTTTCAACGGTTGGATAAAACCTCTAAACATACTACTGACCCCGGGAACAAAATTTTTTGGGGGTGTACTATGCGGGCCCTCCCAAACCCTTTTTGATAGAAAAGAATTTTTATAAATATGGTGAAGGTTTTAACCCTCGTTATAGCTTACCTGGACGAAAGCACTTTTCTGCTACAGCAGTTCCAAAAATCTATAATGAAGTCAGGGACAAGATTAGGCAGGAACTATCTTAATTTAAAAAATACAATTTCTGTAACAATGACTGCTGGACATCTATAGCAATACACCATACATCCCCTATTACAAATGCAAATTTTTTCACATCAGGGTGGGCACTGAAATCAGCATGTCTAGCATGTGCACATTTTATTTTTTGATCACAATGGTAAGAACATTGCTGAAGTTTTGAGGAGTATTTTTTAAAAGAAGGGGATTGATGTCCCAGAACATAATGTCAATCACTACTGACAATGGGCGTAAAACTTTAAAAAACAATTGAAGAACTCAATTTAGAGAATGCTCATATTTTTTTGCTCACAATATAAAATAGGGGGTTTAAACAATTTTGGGTATTCCTATATTGAAGAGAAAAAATTGCACGGCTTAAAAAAATTTCAAAAAAGCATTTGCAATGGTTGGGAAGGTGAAAGAGATTTCCCGGCAAAAGTTAAATACAAATGGAGGTAAAAACACTTCCCTCTGCTTTAACCATGGGGGAAACTTTAAAAATAGTGAAACAATTTTTTGGGAAAAACAGCCGCCAATTTTCAAAACCCCCTTTTTGAGTACCCAAATAAAAAAATTTATGCTAGAGGGGAAAAGAAATTTCAGCCTTAGAAGACTTCACAACAGCGACTGAGTTTTTGAGGACATAACAAGTTCCGGGGCGGGAAAAATATACAACAGCGTCCCGCTGTAAACCTTTTTATATGAAAATAAAAAATAATCTTCAAAACAAGGATGAAGACAGTTCGCTACTTAAAAGTATCAAACCAAAAAATTTTAGAGTCCCCAAAAAGTATGAATCTCATCCCATGTCATCAAATTTACAGTTATCAACCCCCGGGGATCCAAAGAATTCCGGCTTAACCCTTTTTAGAGGGCTCCCGAAGAAGTAAAAAAAAATTAGTTTTTGGAAAAAAGAGGAACATTTATACAACACAGAAAATCTAATCGATAATTTTTAAAAAAATTAAAACTAGGACAAAAGAAAAAAACCAAAAAGGGATTGGCCAAATTTTTTTTGTGTTCGGGTTAAATAGTAATTCAGAAACTACAAGGGGAAACCTTTCCAGGAAGCTGAGGGGAAAGAGCTCAATGAATATTTATCTATGCCAAGAGTTTTTTTTTCGAACAGACCCCGGTTTGGGGGAAGGTTCACTACGAATCTTTCCCATCTCTGAAAAGTTCTAGCCAGAAAATATCTGTGTATTCAGGGTTCGCGCCCGGGAAAGCCAGTTCGGTGGAAGCGTTATAACAAGAAAAGAGCTTCCCTTCTCCCCAAGCATGCAGAGATGCAAATTTTCCCTTTGTTATAATAAAAAAAATTTTTAAATTGTAAAGTACTTTTTTATATTTGAATCCTTTTTTTAAATTTTTTTTTACAGGTTCATTTTATGTTTTGGGCCCGTTTTTGTTTAAAATTTTCTTTCAAAATTTAAAGGGCCCCCTTTTTAATTATTTCACTTTTTTAATAAATTTTTTATATGGGCCATCATTTTATTTTTTAATATGTGAAAACGGTGGCACATTATTTTGTTTTATTTATGTTTTTTCACCGGGTACATCGTAACATCCCATGTAAAGTTAAAAGTTCACGATGTAGAAATGCCTTAATCGTCCCGCCCCAATATGGGCTACTTATATACGAAAATGCGCTCACGTAATTTCGAAAACAAATTTTAGTTCCCAAAAAGCCCCCAGAAGGCACCTTTTCGGGAAAAACATGAAATTTAACACAATATACGATCAAAACGGAATACAGAAACAATATCAAGAATCCAGAACAAAATTATGAGTAATAAAACGCAAAACCCCGGGAAAAAGGGGTTTCCCTTATAGAAGAAAAAAAGTCGAGATCTATATGCTTTAGGAAGAAGAGGAAAAATTTAAAACCCAAAAAAGGTTAGGCGGGTAAAATGTTTTTCAGACGTTGCTTTTTAAGTACATGTTTCCGGCTGTACTCATGACGGTCTCTTCAGTTAAACGTGCGTTATTGGTGAATCTGTTTCACCAAAACAAGGGGAATGTTTCTGCTGTAGTTGGTGAATTTCGTCTTAGAAAGAATCTAAGGCGTGGGCCAATGTCTACTAACGGTATTCGGGTCATGAAAATTTGAAGAAAAGGGGGAAAATTTGGAAAAAGGAAAAAGGCCGAAAAGTGTCAAATCGGTACTTGTTGATGCCATGGGGGGCTGTTGACGCCCGAATTTAAAAGTTAAGGGGGAAAAACGCCGTGCAGTTTCTCGGGCAGACAGGCTTTTTCTTTAAACACCGTGTGGCCATGGTGGCCTAGTGGTCAAGGTAATGAACTCATGGCAGGCATGTCATGAGTTTAAGCCTAGTGTACGCTGCAGACCCACCGTGTAGGGGGGGATGATGCACATTAAATCTGTCGATGCTCAAGCGTCCTCTCGCTCTCGTTGGTGTGGTGTGGAAGTTAAGTGAGGGGATGCCAGCTAAGGCATCGTCCTCGTCACTTAACCGTGGTTCAGAATTACGAGCTCCGTCACCAAAAGCCCTAGAGTAGCTGAATAGTGCGACCTTAATATTCACTCTTTTTTTTACAGCACCGTCCGAAAAGTACTTAGACACATAATGCACTACTTCCTATCAAGATCCGCCATACCCAGGAACTACTTGATAGGGACAAGCCACAACGTCTCTCATTCGCAGTCAGTTTTCTAAACAGAATGACTGTTGATCTGTCATAGCCTTGGAATATTCTGTGGAGTGACGAGGCTCATTTCTACCTCAATGGAACAGTCAACACACAGAATTGTCGCATTTGGGCGGATCCGCGGATCAACACTGAAATTCCCGTACAGTCTCCAAAGGTCACTGTCTAGTGTGGATTCACGACGACATTTATCCTTGAGCCATTCTTCTTTGAAGAAATCGGTGAACGTGAGCCTGGCACATGTGCTCCGTTACGGGACGTGGGTACCAGGACATGCTGCAGACGTTTGTTGTGCCGCAACTATAGCAAAGGCGGGTTCTCACGTTGACCATTTTCATGCAGGATGGTGCGCCCCCACATATTCATGGGTTTGTGAAGGCGTTATTGTTCCAATACTTCACAGAGAAACGCGTTATTAGTCGCTTCTTTCCTAATCAATGGTCACTACTCTCGCCGTATCTAACTCCCTGCGATTTCTATTTATGGTGTTATTTAAAAGAGTCTGGTGTATCTTGGAGGTGTGGCGACGTTGAATGACTTAAAAAACTCCATAACGCTTCAAGTGCGAAACCCCATAACTGATGTTACGATCTGCTGTTGAACACACTGTCCATCAACTTGAAATTTTACAGATGAATGAGGGTGGTCACGTGGCGCACCTTTCCCTACATGATCATGGACACGATTAACAACTGCTCCTCTTGTGCAATTTCGTCCTAATCTGTGTGTGTTCTTGTTTCTCCCTTACCTTTACTTAATGTGGCTCGATGATAAGGTGATATGAAACTAGACAATAAATGTTAATATTGTTTCTGTATTCCACTTTGGTCGTTTATTGTGTTAAATTTCATGCTTGGTATATGGGAGCTTTGCATGGCATATAATGTAAACAAAAGGACGTAGTCATGGATGAAAGGAAATCGAAACAATCCTATAACTCAATAAAAATGCGCTGTTGGTACCTTGTACACTACCTCTATTGTCGCTCCCCATCTTGCAATTGCTCAACTTTACTCATATCGATTGGTCCGGTCGTCCTGTCGTACGAAAGTGCCGCTTGTCATAAAATACTTTACGAACTGATAACTCATGTTGATGATAAATAAATCTATGTTAGTATTGGATTGAAGTTCTTTCACTTGAACTCTATCGATGTTAATTTTAATATTGCATCCCGCCGCATTTAGGCTAAACCCACTATTTACACTGGCCCGCCTTTTAAGTATCTGTACTCATGAAACTTTTATAGAACAAAACTGTAAAAGATTATCTAAGTCGACAAAACATTCCGTTCCACTAATTTCTGCATTTTCGTTTAATTAATTTGAAATTTTCCTTAACAAGTTCATATCTCAAGACTAGCAGATTCAGAAGATTTTGTTGATAAAAAAAATTTAAGATGGATAGTAATTTGCGGAGTTTTGAAAGTGCATATTTTGACATACTTTTTCAATTCTTCATAAACCAGTAAATTTTGCTCATTTTAATATGAGCTTTACGGTTGTGCAGTAAAGTACAAAGTTTAAAATAGCAGAACAATTTGTGGCCGCAGTAGCCTAATGGTCAAGGTAACATGGCTGGCGGGTCATGAGTTCGAGCCCAGTACCACTGAAGACCGCCGTGCAGAGCGGGCCGATGCACTTTAACCCTTTATCTACAGACGGTACTTTAAACCACTTTTTACCACTCACTTCAAATTTACATAGAATAACCATTTGCACGAATATTCTGACGATACTTAATAGAAATATTCTTTGAAATCCACTCTTCCAAGATATATGGCTGCACGGGTTCTATGATGAGTATTTTAGCGGGGAAGGCGAATAGTTTTATAGCAGAAATTGCGTTTTCAGCAGATTGCGAAGATTATCACTTTTGTCCCGAAAAAATAGTTAATGTCAAAATGTAAGCGTCTTATTTTATTTTGTATGTTAATAAAGACATTAGAAAACGATTTGAATATTTATTTTAAGTGAACAGTGTATATAATTAATTTTACAGTTGAATATTTTTAATTAATTAATTAGCTCTAACGGATTAAATTTACCAAAGTTGAGTATTTTGTTTATGAATATCCTTAAAAAACTGCAGTAAACCATAATGCGGTAGATAAAGGGTTAAATATGTCGAGAGCTTAAGCGTTTGGTGTGGTAGTTAGAAGAGGAGGTACCAACTCAGGTGTCGTCCTCGTCACTTGACCATGGTTCAAAATTACGAGGTCCGTCGCCAAAAGTCGTATAGCTGAACAGTGCGACGTTAATATTCCCTCACTCGCCCGATGAGTGTTACGCACGATCTTGCGAGTGCATTAGAACTGTTGAAGGGTTAGTTTTTGTATTGTATCAAACTTATGTACAAACCAAATTTCATTTAAATCTGTTCAGTAGCTCTAGAGCAGAGGTTCCCAAATTTTTTTTCCTCATAGACCCCTTACCATGTTTTTTAGTTTGGGGTAGACCCCTGCTTACCTAATATTGAATTTTCGCAAATTTATCAAATGCCTTCTTGACGACTGTGTGGTATAGAGCTACTTATTTTTAAAGATTTAAATTTCTAACTCTAACGAAGTAGTGTTTAAAACTTAAGAAACACTTGCTAATTGAAGTACAATTTAGTTAATACATAAAATAATTGACCAACAAACAAATGTTTGTAATTGAAGGGATGAATCTGGTTCTACAATATCAAATTTTCAACATTTGGCATGAATCTTGTCAGATTTAACCTTAAAGTCCTTTACCTATCAGGACCTTTAAAGTCCAGTTATTTCTTTCTTTCTTTTTTTATTTTGGAGATTGGCAACCACGCTAAAACTCCCCTCTCATTAGGAAAAGTCTATTAAAAACTTTTTCACAATACTCCATAATTAGGGATAAATAACAGCTATGTGTGTCTTTTAAAGGCTAAAATTGCTGACATCCGTTTCTAAATTTTACTTTAAGATCTCCGCAACTGCCTTTCCCGATCAGTTCCTCTTGTAACATGTTTTTTTTTTTCAATGTGACCATGTGAATTCATTGCCTACTGTGGTAATATATATATAACCATAGTTAAAGCATTCTCGAACCTAGTTTCAAAATCTGAATACCGGGTATTTTACGGTCGAATGTCAGGTTTAAAGTCATTTTCCTGGCAGAATGTCTGTAGCCAATTGAAATTATCGTGACCTCTATAGTATTATACTTCTTTAGCCTAATTCTGGAAAGAAACGCTGAAATGGTTCTTGTTTAAATAAAATTTATGCTGTGTCACCTTTTAACTACAAATTAACCTAATTACATTTAGGAAATAAATCTGTTAAATAAGTGAAATCTGGTTTAATAGTCATTTAATTAAATTTTCTTTTAATGTTATAGTCACGATCTGGTTTAATGAGAGTAACTATCGTAGACCCCTCTTTACATCTCATGGACCCCCAAACTATTTTTTTGCTGACGTGGACCCTGGGGGTCTATATAGACCACTTTGGGAATCACTGCTCTAGAGATAATCAACGAAATCAAAAATTCTCTTAATTTTGAACACCTATGAATATACTTTTAGTTTCAAGAGATTTATGCTTCATTACTTTTTTTTATTAGATTATATTTTCTGCATAAATTCTGTTGTTTAGTATTTCTAATTAAAAAATGCCTATTTTTATTTTAAAGGTAATATTGTTTGTTTATTTTGTCATTATTATAACCTATTAGCTGGCCAAAAAATAAAGTTTTGCACTTCAAATTTTATTTGCATTTTTATTAATGTTTTACTTTTTACTTGTTGCTCTCATGTCACCTGTCTGACATAGTCAGATCGAGGCCCACGAAATTCATCGTGGCAATGGGCTAGAAGTACGCCTGCCGTTGGCCTTAGCCTTGAGCACCATAAAGGTGACAGTACGACTTAGCTCGGTGAAATTCCCGAAGGGACGATAGATGGTGACACCACTTCCACAATTTAGGCATGGATCTGAATTGGAGGGAAATTATTACTTTAATATAGGTAGATGAATTTATAGCGTCAATGAAAAATTCTCCAGAGGGGCGGCCAACACCCTAGGATCGGCCCTGCATTTGGCTAAGAAATCCATTATTGTAATTGGCCAAAATTCATGAATTCCTACCTCATGCACCAGATTTAGCCTACAGTTACGACTTATCCGGAAATTCGAAAAGGACATAGATGGTGACACCATTTTCCACGACAATTTAGGCATGGATCTGAATTGAGAAGAAGATTTTATTTTAACATAGGTAGATGAATTTATAGGTCATGAAAATTACTCCAGAGGGCGCCAACACCACTAGATCGGCTGCATTTGGCTAGAAACCTATTATTGTAATTGGCAATACGTGGATTCACTACCATGCACCAGATTTAGCCCCCTCGGATTATTTTCTATTCCGAAACTTGAAAAAATGGCTCAGGGGTCACAGATTTTCCAACGACGAAGTAGTGTCGGCTAGTTAATGGCTATTTGTGAAAGCAAGACAGTCTGATTTTAAAAGGGTATCGAACTATTGAACATCGCTGGGAAAAGTGTATAGAGCTGAAAGGAGATTATGTTGAAAAATAAATAAACTTTTTTCTAAATTTTTGTGTTTCTTTGTTGGGTCGGGTACTTCTGGCACCAACCTCGTAACCTTTCCTTTCTAAATAAAAATCCTGATATTATTGAGACAAATGACACGAAAAAAAATATCAGAACAAGTCTGTAGACTAAGTTGATGTTTCTGATACCACCTGATCGACGGTGTCAGATCGAGGCCCACGAAATTCATCATGGCAATAATCTGGAAATACGCCTGTCATTCACCGTAGCTTTGAGCACCATGCAGGTAGTACGATTTGGCTCGGTTCCATCCCAATTTTGAGATAGTAACCCTGGGAGGGGTCAGAGGCCTCTCACCTCTCTTTCCCTTCCACCAACCTCACGAGAGGACTTGCGGTTCGACGGCTATTTAGAGCATTGCTCCCCAACATTTATAACATCGCGGACCGGTCAACGTTTGGTAATTTTAATGCGGCCCGAATTAAGAGGGGAAGGACGTTGATTATTTGTATTTTATATCTCACGATATTTTGTACGGCTTTAGGTGCACATCTCACAGCTCCCGATTAACCTCTCATCCATGAAAAGTCGTACAAATACAAGAGAAACACACTACAGTAAATAAAATGGAATTAATTTAACCCGTTTTATCCCAATTTATTTATTTTATTCAAATTTGAGTAGAATTATGTTTTCTAAAGTTAATTAAACCTAAACAAATTAAATATAACAATATTTGAAAAATTTATATATTTTATATAAGAAATCTGGCCCAGTGTCCTCTAAATAGGACACTGGGATAAATTTAGCACTTACAAGTTTTAGTGTTCTCTTCAATGATGAAAAGCAATTTCGGAGTACAAAATTTTATTTTATTTGAATAATACTTTCTTGTTTACACACAAAATATTTCACTTTTCAGTTAAATTTCACTCTAATTTTGGTGGAAAGGTTCAAAACAAGCCTGACAAAACGTTTTGTCACATTTACCACAGTATGTTTTTGGTTTTCCTTTGCAGCCCTCTCTTTGACAATTTTTCTTGCTTAGTAAAAAATGACCATCACTATCTCTTCACGCGGATATCTTATTTTCCATGAAGGTACAGTCAAGATCCTAGGTCTACTTTTTGTTAACACAGTTTTTTTAGATAAACTATTGTGTTGCAGCTCTTCGGAACTCCTTCAAGTTTAGGACTTCATCTTTGTTGAGAATTTTGTGAATTATCCAGGCGTTCACCCTAAACAAATCCAGCGAACGTATAAATAGTGCCCAGTTCCACTTCTTCCCACGAACTTTAATGGAATGAAGTCCAGTCAACCAGTTGTGGGGATCCACATCACCCATATGTTTATTGTAAGAATTTATCAAATTCGGCATCTTCCCGTTAACTTTATCTTTGTATCCTCATACTCGCCTCCAAATTTCATAAAATAATCACTTGAGTATGGAAAACAAAGGTTTTATTTTGAGGATCAATCTTGGGCATGTTGACTTACAGTTCCAATGTCCACAAAGTGTAAATAAGATTTCAACTTTTGCGGAAGTGGTTTTGTGACTTGTCAATTTTTAACAAGCATCTGACCAAGGTCTTCAGCATCTGACTAATAGTCACGTTCACAAGTATTTGAATGATAACCAGTTAGAAGCAAAATTCCTATAAAAACACTTATTTCGTTTGCAGTAGTATGATGCCACTTGGATCTATATATCACCAACATTTCGCTATGTTTCCATTGAATTGCCATTATAATGTAAGGAACGGCGTTGTTTGCGAATATTACAGTTTTAGCATAAATGAATACAATAGAAAGGAATGTGTTAACGTATTACACATTCAGATATAAATTATTTACACTATTTTAAGAGTTCATTACACAAAATGTGTGTAACAATGCGTTACTTTAGCTGAGCAGAGACCAGCTTAGGAAGGTGTTTTCAAAAATCGAGCCACAAGAGAGTTACGGGGCGTTATAAATAATAAAAAATACTTTTTATCGGCTATTAGATCTACAGATTTAAAATTTAACAAATATGGTTTTTTGTTTTTATGCAAAAAGCTTTTTTTTTTCGTTTAACTTGCAATTCACGTAAAACTAACTCCTTAAAAACTTCTTTATTTTTCAATCTGTATTGTTTAATTTTTCAATTCACCCATGCGAAGAACGGGTATACCATCTAGTTGTATCTATTCTTAAAATATGGATACCATCGAAAATCTTTGAGCTTACTGCGAGTGAATTTATTTACAGAGTGCGCGAAAAGTTCCTTTAAAAAAATACATAAAAAATGAAGATAAAGAAGTGCGGTTTGCAAGAAAGTGATCCCAAGGAAGTCGGATTCTTTTAGTGGAAAAACATTTTTAGTTAAGAATACCGAGGGTGCTTACAATTTGAAACACAACGTACAGGAAAAAAGTACGTTTCACATTAATTTTTCTTCCGATAGCAACTGTTCAACATACCTACAGAGCATTGTCCGACACAACTACGTCAGTCATGCTATCTTTCAACCACAACCAATCACTCTGTCCTCATAGGCAGTCAATGTAAATCATTTTACTAGATTGGCACAGTATGGAGGTGTGTGTGCCATTCTTTTTGAAGCTTATTACAGAAAATACACCTCTTTGATTTAATGCAGGTACGACTAAAAATATTTTTGCTGCTAAAAACCGACTACCTCGCGAGCCTTTTCTTGCAAACCGCACTCCTTACTCCAACCCCAGTTTAGATATCAATCCCCCTTCAAATTACGTTACAAAATTCTTATTTGCATCGCTTCAAATTCAAAGCTACTCCCAATTGTCTTTGTGGTTCTGTTGAGGGATGCTGACCATTGTGTTTTCATGTCCTCTAACTAAGCATTTTCATTTGGTCTCCCAATCCCAAATTGCTAAAAAAAAACTTGGTTTCAATTTATCATTAGAAATCCTTCCATTCACTCTAAACTAAAATGATGTATTAGCATTGCCTCTGCAATTTGAGATCAAATTCCTTAAATGAGAATGGATCGCTATTCTTATGTGGTCACAAAAGGTTGTTCCGCGGTGGAATGGGTTCACGGGACTCTGGAGCAGGACGACTTCTCCATCTATTAGCCCTATTTATATTTCTCACACAATTTAATGCAGTTCAACGATTTAGCTATTTAGTTAACAGTGTGAGTATTCATATGAGGTTTATTTCCTGTTTTAAAATTGCAAAAGGTATCTCAAATAAATAAAAATTTTCAGTTGCTTTCTTAATTGTTTTTTAAAAAATGGGGGTCTAAAATGAATAATCTTTCTTCTGATATACTGATTTATTTCATCATAACTGAAGGACAAATTAAGGGGGTATTAGAGGAAGTGGTGGGCATCAACTAAAAATTTGGATTGGAAAACATGCTTTTTTTTACGTTTCCAGGCTCCCCCCCCCTCCTTTGAGTCTGTACGGTGCATTTGTATTGGATATTTTTATTACTTTTGTAAGAATACTCGAGTAATGTGTACTCTTTTACCTCCTCTTACTCTCTACGTTTATTATTATTACTTTTAGCTTTGTATATTTGTATTATGCAGGTACATATGTATTTCGTTAATTTACCTTTAATTTGTCTTATGTAAATTAACTGTGTACTCCTGTAAAACAATGTAAACTAAGATTTTGTTCAATAAAGACTGAACAAGGGGATGGTTGCTTCCAAGGACAATGTGACCAGTGGCAATGAAGTGCTATCGAAAGGTACCTTTAATTACACTCATTGCTATAAAAGTTTGCGCACCAAGGAAGAGTTGTAAGAATAAAACGAAATTTTATGTACGTTAGTAAAACGTTGACGTAAGTAACTGATTACAAAATCAAAGCAAAAGGATGATTTATTGTAGAAAAAATTACAAATGAGTGGAGGCTTTAGTACCCATTTGGGCCACCTCTAGCATGAATGCATGATGTGATACAGTTGGGCATTGAGACATACAAGTCCCGTATGATGTCCTGCGCCATCTCGTTCCACTCTAATTTTACCAAACTCGTAGACTGTCCGACTTGCCATCCTAAATTACCTCAGATATGCTCGATTGGTGACAAATCTGGGGATAGAGCAGTCCAAGAAAGGGTAGAAATGTGGCGGAGGCAGTCCAGTGAAGCCCTTGCTGCGTGGAGGTGAACATTGTCCTGTTGAAAAATGGTTCTTCGGAGCTTTCCACGAGTGGCAACACATGTGGATGAATAATGCCATGAAAGTATCTCTGGGCTGTCATGGTGCCGTGGATCAATATTAGAGGTGACTATGTGTCGTATGCGATGACACCCTATACCATCACACCAGTTGTTGGAGATGTGTGCTTTTGTACAGCGAAGGCAGGATTGAGACGTTCACTCTACAAGGCCTTCACACACGTACATGGTTGTCAACACTACCCAAATTGAACCTGGATTCGTCGCTTAAGATGACCTGATTCCATCCGTTTACAGTCCAATCCCTTCGAGCGCGACGCCATTCCAAACGGATACGACAGTGAGCAGATGTCAATGGCACTACACGTCATGGGCGCCGAAATTGCAACTGTCCTTCAGCCAGGTACCTTGCGATGACACGGACTGATACAGAGGCCAAGATGCTGCCTGTGTATGGATGATGAACAATGAGACAGTAGGTACTGTGACGGTCTTCTTGATTATTGGTCTGTCAAGGGCGTCACCGTGTAACAGACTTCTCTTTTGTCCACTGGTCCCAGCACCTCCTCTCAGTAAAGTCTGAACGGGCTAGGTGACGAGCTATTCGCTGAGCTGAACAACCGGTTTTCATCATACCTTTCTTCTCTTGAGCTCTGACCGCTGCTTATATTGTCTCCAATGGTGGCATAATGGCATGTCTAGTTAGAAAGCGCTCCTCTACAACAGATTAGGTACACGCTAACAAGCCCTGCTTACCTGTTTGGAGAACGAAGCTCAATGCCCTCTGGTGGCATTATGCAATGCGTAATCAGACTGCATTTCTAATAATTTACATACATACCTGCCTGACATGTACCTTCATGCCAAGTTTCGTAACGATCTTACTCTTACTTCTTGGTGCGCAAATTTTTAGGGCAATGTGTGTATATACTAGACACCTTTGCCCGTTGGAATACTGTGGTATTTTTGACTAATTTATTTTAATTGCATACACGTACTTTCATGCCAAGTTGCGTAACGATCTTACTCTTACATTTTGGTGAGCAAATTTTTGTGGCAGTGAGTGTATATCCTAGACATCTTCGTCTGTTGGAATTCTGTGACACTTTCGCTCAATTTAATTACGTACATGTACCTTCTTGCCATGTACCTTCATGCCAAATTTCGTAACGATCTTACTCTTACTTCTTGGTGCGCAAATTTTACGGCAATGAGTGTATTATAACCTAAACACCCTCGTTTGTTGCAATTCTGTGGTATTTTCGCCTAAATTATTTTAATTGCGTACACGTACCTTCTTTCCATATATCTTCATGCCAAGTTTCGTAACGATCTTACTCTTACTTTTTCGTGCGCAAATTTTTAGGGCAATGTGTGTATATCCTAGACACCCTTGTCTGTTGGAATACTGTGGTATTTTCACCAAATTTATTTTAATTGCAAATAAATTTATGAAACTAATATTTTATCATCTTTAAAATTTGTTATTTAAATTTAAATGAGAGGGCAACGCAAAATTTTTATAAGGAACCTCGTAATATTTAGTCGTAGCTCTATTAAGATAACTAAGTTCTGTGCCAGTGGGCAAATGCAATCTTTAAAAAGAATGTGCTCAATTCCCAGCCCCTCGACATCCTAATACCGAAATGATTTCACTGGAAAAGAGATATTTCTAGCATTGCTAGATCGCACCCACATCTGGTGCTCAGTTGACGCTTTATTGGTTTCAAATTTTATCAACCGGCTTTAAGTTTTAAAGCTATTGTTATATACATAAATACCGTAAGTATATTAATTCTCTTAAGATCGTTTTAAAAATATTTATTTGTAATTATGATTTTGAGGATTTATTGAACTCTATAGATATCAATGTGATATAATTAAAGTTCTTTTAGAAAATTACAGTAATTATGATCTACATAATGTGCTATAAATTTCCCCATAATAAAAATTCTCGTTGCATTAGTATTAAAAGAAAACTATATAAATGTGCTAATGGTACGTCGTATAAACATATTAACCCTTTATCTACTACATTATGATTCTACTACATTACGTGGCTGGCCTTGTCACGAGTTCGAGCCCAGTACCACTAAAGACCCGCCGTGTAGGGAAGCGATACACGTAAACCCTTTATGATTTACTGCAGTTTTTTTTCATGCAATATTTTTTTTTTGAATCACAACATTGAAAATTAAGGGATACACATAATCAAAATACTCAACTTTGGGAAATTTAATCCGTTAGAGTTTAATTAATTAATTAATTAATGATATTTTACTGTAAAATTAGTTATATAAACACTGTTCACTTAAAATAAATAGTCAAATCGTGTTCTAAGGTATTCATTAACATACAAAATAAATAAAAATATAATAATAATAAGACACTTACCTTTTGATATTAACTATTTTTTCGGAACAAAAATGATAATCTTTGCAATCCGCTGAAAACGCAATTTCTGCTATAAAACTATTCACCATCCCCGCTAAAATACTCATCATCAGACTCGTGCTGCCATATATCTTGGAAGAGTGGATTGAAAAGAATATTCCTGCTATGTATCGTCAGAGTATTCGTAAAAATGGTTATTCTATGTAATTTTAAAGTGAGTGATACTTTTAAGTACCGTCGGTAGATAAAGGGTTAAAGGCTTACCTCAAGGTGGATCTGCTAGCTATAGATTAGCTATTGCTCTGCTAGCTATTTAGGTACACATTCTTATGAAAACAGTTTTACTATTAATAATAGCTTTTATTTTTTAGATATATAGATAATCTAATTGATTTTTTTTAATAAAAATAGTGAATTTAAACTCCCAACACTGATTTTTATCCTAAATATTTGAACCTCATTAAAACTAATCGTCTCAAAACAGATTATCTTGATGCAACTCTGTGTAGATAGATAATAAATTAAACAGAAAAATTTTTGATAAAAAAAAAAAGATGCTTTTAATTTAAATATTACTTACGTACCTTTTTGAGATTCCAATATACCGTACATTCCGGGGTGTAACGTGCGCACTTTTAACTCAAAAAGTAAGATCAAAATTTAAGGAAGCGCACTATACGTCGGATATAAAAATAATAGCTTTAAAAATAAAGAAAACACATGATCATAAAAAAAAGTTCTTTATGTATCAAGACTATTTATTTAAAAGAAATAACATACCTTATGAGCTTTCATCATCGGATAAAATGAAAAGTTGTAATATTCGGCTTCCGTTATATATTCAGGCACATCATCGACTTCTGTTTCATCTTCACTATCACTATTACTCTGATCCATAAATAAATAATCATCTTCCGTTCTACCTAGAATATTAGATATACATTTTTTAAAGGACTTTTTTAACTATGTTATATTTAATTTCATCCCATGCGTTTATCATCCACTCAAGCACTATTTTTAGACCTTAAAAGATAAGCATTGCACATGTATATTTCAGGTTTCTTTGTAGAAAAGACGCGTATTATAAGGCGAATATATTTAAAAATTAAAAAATGCGGTTTGAAAGTATAGGATCGTATTATACGGTACATATATTTATTTATAGAAATATTATTCTTTTATATACAACTCAACAGCAAATGGTTAGCAATTATACAAACATATGTATATATATACATCTTATATAATTATATTTCTGATAAATTTAACTACTAGACCTAGACCTCCCTGAAAGGGTACAAGTCTACCAAACTTTTCTTTTGAAGCTTTTAGAAATCTCCTTAAGCGTCGAATTTCTGTAAGAATATTATCTGCAGAAAACTCCCTGTAATTTTCAACTTTATACAAATTTGAGGTGCAGTTTTCGAGGTTCCTCTCGGGGGCTTATCTTCTTTAGCAAAGTACGAGTATACAGCCCCGAGGTACCCAGTGATCTTTTCCCCCTCTTCTTTCATTTTATTTTCTTTGTTGAGGATTGTCTAAAGAGCTATGGGATATTCAATGACTGAATGGCCAGCACGTTTTCCAGATCTAAACCTATTGAAAATGTACAGGATTGGGGAGTTGATTTGCAAGTCGGCAATATCTTTCAAGAATGTCTTCATCCATACACTATAAGAGTGGGACAAATTGCCTCAGCTGTAGTAAATTATAAGCAAAACATGATATGACGAGTAAAATATTGTATTGGACTCAATAGTGGACATATCCCACATTAAAACCTTTCCCAAACTTTGTTAATGAACATTTCACTGCATGAAGTGAAAACTTTTAGCCTTTATCTATTTTCAAAATTTTCCGAATTTCCCAGCACCTTTATTATAATGTCCGAATAGTGTGACAATATTGTTTTATCCCTCTTAACCTCCAAACTCTTCTCGATTATATTCTACATAACCATCGGTTATTCGTTCTTAGCAATTGTTCACCATTGTTTTTCTTGCTCTAGATTTGAAAGGCTTCAATTTCCTTTAAAAGGTCATTGGAAGCAAGGATAGAGTATCCAAAAGAGTTTGTTAATTATAATTTATCTTGTGAAACGACACTTTTAAGGTATCGCAGACAATTTCAGTTGCATATCCTGGAAAAATTAGGGGGGTCAGATTGATTTCTCAGTGGAAACATACGTTATTCACAAGAAATCTTTGTAGTAAAATTCCTTTTTTACATTGAAAATATTACAGTATTTAAAATCTATACGTTAAAAAAAGGCAAAGTAACCAAAAGTACATTTTATAAGCATAATTTTGAAATTACAATATTTACCCAATATAACAGTTGCTTCTTTTTCTTTCTTGGAAACCATGATAGTAGAGGTCGCTATTATTTCACGTAATTGGATAAATAATAATGTTCCACCTTTTGAATCAAATTAAGTCAGAATTTCATACAAATCTTTATTATTTTTTGTTATTTCTCTTAAAAACTCGCCCTTTTATTTTAAAAATAGTTTGAGGAAATAATTTTTTTTAAAAAAATGGATTTTTTAGCAATATGTTATTTTAAATTTTTAAAAGAATTATCTTTAAACTGTTTTACTTCCAAATACTTCAGCATTAAATTTTGTTTTATTTTTAAATAATCTCTCTCTCTCTTCTTTTTTGAAATTTTTAATATCCCCTTTTAAACAGTGTATCAAAACTAAGAGCTCTAAGACATTTCTCTCTTCCTTGTATTAATTTTCTCCATAACTGAATTATAGCAACTTTTTTTCAATGTGCTTTTGATTGATTAATTATTTCATTTATGACTGGAAAATCAATTTTTTTAAAGTACAAAAGATCCA
This sequence comes from Trichonephila inaurata madagascariensis, assembly GCA_019973955.1. NCBI lineage: Eukaryota > Metazoa > Arthropoda > Arachnida > Araneae > Nephilidae > Trichonephila > Trichonephila inaurata. Next base: position 56,730 of record BMAV01005421.1, read on the forward strand.
GAAAAATATTATACAGAACGTGAAATTTCGTCTAATCTTATAAACACTCATTTTCTCTTAAAGAGTCCTTTTTCAAACTCAATCGACTCCAAAACTTTTTACATTTTCACCGTTTTTGTATAGAAGCATAAATTAATATAAATTACAATTTATAGCAGTTGATTATTCGCAAAATATTGAAATTAAAACCAAATTCATGGAAATTGCAAAAATTAAGTCGCCTGCTGTGGGAAAACATTTTTCTTTAAAATGGTGTATGGTCACCTAGGACAAATATACATACCTCACATTTTGGCTTCATAGACTTTACCAAAGTGTTCATCAAATCTTGCGGAATTTCACGCCACTGTTCTAAAAGTGCCATTTTCAGCTCCTAGAGGGTCCGGAAAGGATTTTGGCGCACTGAAATTCGGTACCCTAAGGTTTCCCACACATGCTGAATCGGGTTCAAGTCTAATGAGTATGTTAGCCAATCCATTCGAGTGATATCTTTTATTTGAAAGTATTTTGACGCAACATAAGCTTGATGTGGCAGAGCATTGTCATCCATTAACAAAAACTCTGGGCCAACAAGAGCCTAAGCAGTCTTATTAGGAGTTCCAATACCTCTTCCACATATCTACGAGCGATTAGAGAACCTCCTTGAAAGTTATACAGTTTAGTGTGGCCATTTGTCATGATTCTTTCCCAAAACATAAAACCGTGGTAGCGGAAACGGATCGTCAGTAAACAATACTCGGGTCCAGTCTTCTTAGCTCCATTGAGCATGACGACGGCACCAGTTTAAACGAGCTTTTGTGGCAGTTGGAATGAGTGGGATACAGACCATTAATTTTTTCACTATACCCTCGTTAGGCCTTCATGCAGCAGTAGAAAGGCTAATTTGAGTTTCTCTGGCAGCCTTAAGGTCCAAAACCAAACCTCTTGTAGTCGCTTCGCGATTTCTTCGGACCAAAAGTGACAGAAAACGGTCTTTGAATATAATCATTGTTCTGGGTCACCCTTGACCACGTTGTCTATCAACTATCTAATGTTTAAAAGCGACTCCAAACACTTTGAGGGATGTTCAAATTTTGGATGGCCTCTATTTATGTTTGACCTCCCATGAACATACTAATTATTCCACACTTTTTTATCTTCACTTAAATTATGTCTTTGAGCCATGACTAATGTGAATACTGATTACTCTTTGAAACTACCTTTACAACACTACAGACCGGAATTTCAATATGCGTCAATTGAGTACCACATTGTCAATCACCGAATTTGCATGTTTCTGCAGCCAGTGTATGCGCGGAAGAGCAATTTTGCGTTCAACTGTATTTAATTAACAAAACTAATTGCAGTATCGGACATTGGTAGCAACATTAACTTGGTGAGCTTGGTTAACTATTTTTTCTCATTATTCTAAATTTTGCTGACTACTGCAAAAGAAAACTATCCAGTTTCTTTCCGTATGTTGAAATGAACCAATTTCATCATTATAATTAAAAATAAAATATATATTTCTTCCAGGAAAGAATGAACCACGCGTGTAATAGCGTCTCTATTACTAAAGATGAGAGAGAGAGAGTCACAGAATCCAGTTCAGTTATCAAGAGCCTTATGCATTTAAAGGAGAATATGGAGTATCGCTAAAGGTCATGTTCTCATAGAGAGAGTTCTCCTTTTCACATGCAATTAACTACCTTTGGATTTTGATTCCTTTTCCTTCCCGTGAATAGGAAGTCACTAATGATCATCAAATATCGTTTCCTCATATTTTCTATTTTTATGCAAGTTCAATTAGGACATGATCTTTCAGTACATTCGAGCTCACGTTTTTATATTACAACGTGAAATCCTTTCATTATTACAATGCTTCAAATTTCGACAGAGCTATATGGACATTGAAAAAACGAATATCATATAAGTAACAAAAAAATAAAATCATTTTTTATGTATTTGTTCATGTTGAATCCATGCTTTGTGTGTTTACTAGTTTTTTCATGTATGTTACACATGATGAAATATTTCTCTCTATATCAGTGATTCTCTCAACCACTGTGTCATAGCATTTCTGTGTGCCGCCAAATTCTTGAAATGTGATACTATTGGAAACAGGGGAAAAAGCCTTAATTAAGCTCAACAAACTATTTCAGAATACAGAAATAGTCTATAAATATTTCACATGAGTGCCTCTGAAGAAAGAACACACACTGTGTGCCTAGACAACTTGCCCCCCCTTCCTAAATTGAGTTAAGAGAATGTTGTGCATATGGTGGAACCTCCAAAGATTGATACACTGCGAGTTTCTGAAACGTAACTAAAGGCTCAGTTCGGTGAGGTACTAAAAGCAAATGAATAACTTAAACAAAACAGTAAAAGAAAATAATCGATTTTCATGGTAATCGTAGCTCTTGAACCACTTTACCCAGGTTTTCTCTCTTCAGATTCGGTCTGATATGTTTTGTTTCATTTGTTGCACACAACTCTAGCACTATATTAAAGAACCAACAATTTGCATTTGAAATTGCCTTGCACAAGGCTCCCGACGATTCGCCTCCTCATTCCCTTATCTAGATGTTGGTGGTTACTCATTTTTTACCCATTTGAATTCCACCAAATGTTGGGAGAAAAACTAGCTAGAGTCACAAAGGTGAACAAACAAATGAAACACAGAAATTGGTATGAGCTCTTACAAAGCATTTTCCTCAAAATCTGGGATGTCAAACTCATTTCCCACCATGGACTAAATAGTAAAAGGCCGCATTATTTGTAATTACAGTGGTAGTTTTTTTCTTAAAACTAAACGTTTACACAAATAAAAGTTTTTAGTTAAGAAAAATTACTATTTTTTCCTGAACTTTAATTTACCAAACATGGTATGACAAAATAAAATAATAAGAGTAAGAAAAAAAAATTATAGTTTAAAAAAAACACCCTTTAATAGTTAATCGAACTAAGTTGTAATTTAATCTTTTAGTCTTCAGATGCGGGATAAGATCAGAAAATGGGAAATCGTTAATCCTCATCAGAAAAATGGAACAAAATTATTAAATTATTGTATTGCCATCGGTTCTTGATAAGCGAGAAATATTTCGAATTAATCTGACCTTTAAAAGTGGGTAGAAATTGAGTTTAAAGATTCTGTTATACATACAAGTGAAGCTTATAAAAGGATGTTAATAATAAACTTATTTTTATTATTATTTTAAAATGGAGTATTTAGGGTTGGGCATATATAAAACAAGGAAATGAAGACTAATGACACAGAATATTATTATTTTATTATGAACTGCTAAAATATTTGTTGCTGTTGGTGAGGGAACGCGATTTAGTACGATTAGTAAGTTCATTGTCAATAATGGAAAACATTAAAAATTAAGTTAAAATATATATTTTAGTGAAGTTTTCGTATTACAATAATAATAAAATTTAGAAAAAAAATTATATTACCATGATGGCTAGGTCACAGAGATATTCGTCGCGAACCGCGAGTCAAGACATACTTGCTCTAAATGCACAGGCTACATGTACGCGTACGCTTATGTAATCGACACTAAAAATTTCCATTTTTTAAAAAAGAGTATTAGTTTTACTTTTCATTCAGTAAGTTTTTGAAAAATTCGATTGAACAGGCACAATTTTTTTTGTAGATAACGTTTCTCCTTAACATTAAACATCGGGTTTTTTCTTAACAAACATGTTTCCCTTAATGATTAAGTTTTACCAAAATTTCCAACAAGAAGAGTTTTACAAAAAAAAGTCTCTAAAACACGACACCCGTTTTGAAAGAGCCATCTCGGGTTGTATTGCTCTCGTATTCTCTTACGCCGCTTTGGTGAATTAAAACGGTGATGTAAAACGGACATGCGCTGTGGATTGGTTTTTTTTCTCCTTTTATAGCAACCCTTAAATTTTTCGCTTGGAAAGTGGAAGCGTTTATTATATTTGCTCTGCGCATCGTAATAAAAACACGTCTTAGTAAAATCAACAGTTTGCTTTAACATCGAAAAGCAAGATGGCAATGTAAGTTTATTTTTTTTAAAACATATTTCACATGATTTATTATTCTCTTACTAAAATAAACTGGGGTAGAGAAAATTGTAGAATTTCTATTAATTTCTCATTATTCTCTTACTAAAATAAACTGGGGTAGAGAAAATTGTAGAATTTCTATTAATTGCTCATTATTGTATTTGTAAAATAATTTATTATTTAGGAAGTTTCTGGAGCACGCTTTTTCTTGAAAATTATTTATATGTTTATGTATACATAGTTCGTATTCCTCTATCTTTATGCTCGTTCAAAATAGCGTGAAGCAACAATTCAACAATAAAACGTTTGCTTCACTTATTCGCTTCAAAGTAATTCAATTCATTTGATCATTTAATAATTTTAGCAGTTTCAAATCAAAAATATTAATTAATAAAAAAATTTTATTTATAAAAAATACACATAATCTTATTTTATATTTGTGCCAATTCCTTCGAGCTTATTTTTGAATGTTTTGTTATTTTATAACAGAGAATTATTGCATCTTTTCACTATTATTTTTCATCATTCAAAGTAGTAAGAATCTGTTTAATGCTATTTCAAAAATTAAGAAATTAATTTAATGAATCCCTTTCAAAATGGATCATCCGAAGCTAAGATATACTATTTCCGTCGTCAAAACAGAACTGCAGACAGTTTTGCTATGATGCCATATGCATATTGGTATAATAACACCTTTTCCAAGAAACTTTTCTTTATCAAACGATAAAATAATAACTCATTCATAAATCGAACACATTGTATTTTATATGAAAATGGAAGCAGATGTAACATTCTTCACAAAAAATTGATGTATAAAGATACTTACAAATTATGCCTCATTCGAATTAAATTTTCTCCATAAACTCCATAAAGGAATTACAAAAGCTAAACAGAGAGAGAGAACGTCCTTTTAACTTTCAAAAAATTTTCTCTCTAAGGTTTTGCAATCTAATACGTCTTTTGAATACCTAGAAATTAAATTAAAATTAAGCCACTTAAAATAATTTAAAGCAAATAAATAAATAAAAACAACTAGAAAAAAGAAAACACACTTAGAAAAAATGGTTTAAAATAAATATTGTATTTCAAATTATACTTTAATTTATCAACCAACATAAAAAAAAAAATTCAAATTTTTATGCTCCAATATCCACATAACTTTTTTTGGAAAACGAATTCTTTTGGATGTACTTTGGTTTTCCTCAGTTACAGATATCGGATAGGATTAAACAAAATTATTTCGTGAAGCTCGGAATCATAAACATTACACTATTCACAATCTAGTAGGTAGTGCAGATAAAAAACAGTTTTAATATTCCTTTAGTATTTATTAAAAAGTATTTCAAAATAATTTTAATATGTATAAATATAATTTTCAGTTTTAATGACAGGGATGAATTTGCTTTATTTTGGAAAAAAGTTAAAGTTGGATAAAGTCTATTTCGGTATTTTGTAAATGTATTTCATGTTCAAGATCCAATTTATTTCTGTGTACTTCGTTTTAGTTCCGACATATATATTGAAAAACCCCTTTCCTTTTTAAAAATAGGGTTATAATCAAAGGAATTGTCTTTACCCTTTGAAAAACTTGAAGGATATCCGTGTAAATTTTTAAAAAAAAAAAAAGGGTTTCTCTTCCCATTTTTTGTTTTTTAATTTTAAAAATTGTTGATAGTTTGATCACTCGTTCTTGCTCTATCAGTAATAAGTCCTCATTTTTATTAAAATGGATTTTTAATCCAGTCCACATAAAACGTTAATTCATTTGCACACCGATTTTTTATTTTGACTTATGGAATCTCTGGATGAATCTCGTGAAACCGTAAAACACAGTTTGAAGACCAGTAGAGTACATATTTCCTCAAATTTTCATTTCCAGTATTTAATACAGTTAAAAAAATAAGAGATAAATATTTATTTATAAAAATAAATATTTCAATACATAAATTTTCTATAAAACAGTTAAAAAATTCCCTTTTAAAATTTAAAGAAATTAATATAAAAGATTTTCCCGTTTTGTAAGTGAAGGCAATGTACCCGTTTTGTTTTACTTTTCAAATTTAGTTAATAAAATCCCAACAAAATTTTTTTGTTTGACTTGTTTTTTAAGGTCACTGCCTACCTTGAAAATGACGTTTTTCGTCTACATAAGGCATTTTTTTTTTATTTCAAATTATTTTGAACATTTTTCTTTAAAAAACAGTTTTTTTTTTTCCTTTTTACGGGGAAAATAGAAAAAAAGGTTATAGGGGTTTTTTAAAAAACGTCACTCTATGCAAAAGGGCGGGAAGATAAAATTTTAAAAAAGGTTTTTTTCAAAATTATGTTTTCGAAAAAAAATCTTTACCCGATACCTGATATCTTGGCCAACCCCTAACGTTTTGAAATTTTGTAGGGAAAATTTTATTTTACTTTTTTTAAAAATTGGACCATAGGTTTTGTTGCAGGTTAAATATTTTTTCATTTAGGATAGCTTTTATAAAGAAAAAACTTAAAAAATATCAAAATTTTCATATCATTATGTATAATTGTCTGTAATTTTCTTGTATTTTAATATTTCTCTTAGATTTTTGTTCATTTTGAAGATCATCATAATATGTATGTTGTGTATAAAGAAAATTATGATAATTGTATTAGAAATTTTTATACAGTGTTACCCGTTTTAGTAAAAATTTGGTAAATTTCCTTGAAAACAAAATTTTCTAAAAGTACAATATTTATTAAAATTTTATGTATAAAACATATTTTTTAATTTTTCTTACTAAAAACACTCAATTTGTTTTTATAAAAAAAATTGGGTCCGAAGGTAGACAGTCACCTTAAGGTACTTCAACAAAAGCGTGGGAGCCTACATTTTACACCCTGGTCCATGCTTTTAGCATTAGTATGGTTTCACTTTAGGATGGCCGTATTTACTACTTTCATTTCATTCTTAGCGAATGAACACGGCATTGGAGAATAATACTCCTTTTTGAGCTAGTTGTTGAATAGTCAATTGGATAATGTTAAGGTATCCAACTACCCTAAAATCATGATTTTTTTTTTTTAAAAAAAATGGACAATTTTTTTTGTGATTTTATTTTGTGGGCCATTTTATTAGCTTTATAAAAATACCAAGTTTTTTATTTTCCAATCACTAGAACAAAAACTGCAAGTGTTTTTATAAAAGCAGACGCCATACGTTTACATAAGATGTAAAGCTTTAAAATGCGTTTTACTCGAAATGTGTTTCTTTTCGAAAAGTTCAAACGGGGACAGCGATTGCTCAAAAGGTTTTTAAAATAATTTGCTGAAACTTTTTCGTGTATGTTCTGTATAACAATAGAAGTGTTTTAACCTTCAGATTTATCAATCACTGTTTTATTTAAAAAGTTACAGTTTTTTATGTGAATATAATCACTGTGTGTGTGTTTTTTTTCCAGCAATTTCATATAATAGCTAAGATAAAGTGCTCTAGTTTTTGTAAAAATTAAAATATCTATTATCCTGAAGGTCATTTAAAAAAGGAATAGCAAATTAATACATCAAAATTAAAAAATTGAGAATTTGTTCATTTATTATTTCTACAGAGTGGGCCCCGTTTATGTAATTTTTTGTCAATTTTTACCCATTTTTTTCCCCTTTTAGTAGTAATAATTTATTTTTCTCTTAATTTTAGCCTTTTTTTCTTAAAATGTACTAAATAAATCTAAAAACCACAAAAAAATCTAAATATCTTCATTTTTTTAAAAAAAAGTTGTCGCAAGTAGTCGGATACCTTAAGAGAGTGTATAATATATTATTGAAATAGAAAAAAAAGTTAACTGTTGCTTCATGAAATAAATACTGGAAAATTCATAACAGAAAATACAGAATGGTAGAATTTTTTTGAATGTGAATCAAGTGATTTAACGAAACAGACATAACTTAATGAGTAATCAAGTGACTTAATCTTGTTACTATTAAAAATACACCGACTATTTATGTTCAGAAGTGCGCATATCTGTTTTTATTAATTGGACACCCAAAGAAATATACATTAAAAGTGCAGAGATAATATTTTCAGAAGTTAAAAATACATTTTTCAAACCTTTTTTGCTTTTAAAATCTTTATTTTCAAAAATGCATTATGCATAAGATTGACCAAGTTGAAACTTAAGGGCCTATTTTTGGTTAACAGGGGGGGGTTTTCCCAAGGGGTTTTTTAACTAATATAAAATTTATTTTTTAAAAAGGGAGCTCTGTGGGGGGTTTATCAAGCATTTTTTACCGAATTGGTTTCAATAAAGAATGAAAACAAAAAACGGTCAAATAAATTTTTTAACATTTATAAATTTTTCCCCCTTATTAGGGGGTTGATTCACACTAACATCGCTCTGAAAGCTAAGAGAATTATTGGTGATCAACCTCGTCATTTTAAGCGATGGTCAAGTGAAGAGGCCAATATCTGAGCTTGAACCTCTCTCTCCTGACTTTCTCACCATTTCAGGTGCAGTCCCTATTGTTCCGCATGAGAAGTCCCGATTTGAAAAAACACCGGTTAAAACGCTCGACCAGTAACGCACACAAGGGGGGAAGGATGCTACCCCTCCCCTCCCATAGACCAACAAATTTTTTTAATTTTTTTACCTTGAAAATTACCCTCGTTTATGGGGGAAAGTTAACCCCCCCTCCAAAAAAAGGGGTTCTGTGTCCCGGGGGGGTGGCTCTAGGGCCCTTTAAACCGGCCCCCTCCGGGGGGCGGCATTTGGATCAATTTGAAAAATTTTTTGTTACAAAAAAATTTATATATTTTCGAAATATTATTAAAATTTAATTTGGTATTTCATTTATCGTATCTTTTTTTCCTTTTTTTGTATGCTTGGTGACAGTTTTCTTTTTATTTTTGTTTAAAAAAGGGGCTCGGGGGGTTTGGGTATATGTTAAAGCATGAAAATTTGAATGTTTCCTTTTTCAAAAGGAATTTTTCTCCCTACCCCGGAGTGAGGTCACAACGGACATTTCTTTTTCACTCTTAAGATGCCCGGTTTCAGCTCCCCAAAAAAGTGAAAAAAGGTAATAAAGTTAGGGTAGATAGAGAGTCAAAAGAAATGCTTTTTTTTTGTTTCAGTGTAGTTACTATAAAGTTAAAAAAAACGCTTGTGACCCCCACGTTTAAAGTAGACTATTTTTTGAAGAAATTAAAAAAATTGTTTAAATAGAAAATTTTCCTTCTCATTCTTTTTCTCTCCTCCTTTGAAATTATAACAAGAAATTCAGTGGACCTCTATATAAAAAAAGTCGTTTTAAACCCCTAAAAAAAGGTTCGTTATGGGAAAAATTTCCCAAAAACAGGGGAATTTTTTTTAGAATTTTCTTTAAAAACCCCAAAAAAAGTATTTTTTTTTTTAATATATAAGCACTATATTTTAAAAAAAGTAGCTATTCACATCTTTTTGGAAATTTATATATTTATTTTTATATATCTTACCTATAAAAAAACTTCCCAAAAAAAAAGTTTCTTGACGCCTTTATCCACTTCCGGAAAGGGGAAATTTTTTTTTTTTAAAGCTCCCAAACACTTACCTTTTGACATTTTTTGAGCTTCTAAAAACGAAGTTACCAGTACGGCTGATCCCAACCCCCACAAATGAACGGACTGGTTAAAAAGGGCACGAGATAACTTTTTTGAGTGTGAAGGGGCACATTGAAATGTGTCTACCGGGAAAGAACAATGGGGGTTAAAGTTTTCACTTCTTGGATGAAACGCCTAGAATTCTATTGCTCTCGGCGGTTTTGGCATTTAAAAAAAACCAGTTCAAGATTTATGACCACTACAAAAATGTATTAAAGAAAAATTTTGAAATGTCAGAAATCCCCTTTAAGAATAGGGAAAAAAAAAATTTAATCACAAAGAAAAAGTTCGTTATATAGAAATAACACTACGCTATTGGGGGGTGATTTTACGATGAAAATCTTTAAATGTCCCCGGGGGTTTAAAAAAAAGGGGTTCACTATAAAAGAAAAAAATTTGCAATATAGGGTTCATAAATTGGGGGGTTCGACTGTATTCCTTAATTTTTGAATTTTTTTGAATTTTTAAGGCCAAAAAAAAATATATATATAGAAAAAGGGGGGGTATTTTCCATTTTTTTTCCCGGTCGGCAAAAAACTGCTAGAGGCCCCGCCTGGTGTACCACAACCCCTGGGAAAACGATTACTTGATTTCTACGTTTCACATATTCTAGGAAAAAGTAAAAAGATAAATATACTTCACTGGATCGATGATTCTTTTAACTTATAAAACATGCTTCTGGAATAAGAGGAACTGTTGCCCATTCAGTTCAAATGAGCTCCAAAGCTGTCATGAGGCGTGGTGGAAAAATCAGAGTGAGATATTAGCTCAAAGTAATTTAACTGAAGTTCCAAAATTTTAAGATCTATCGCTTTCAACCAGGAAAGCAGGTTATTCAGAAAATATTTATATACTAAAAATCCATCTTTTATTTAATTCAGAATGAACACTGGCTAATAAATACAATCTATCAATTCAGTATAATTCAATAGTTATTTAACCGGGGTTTAAACTGTTTTGCACGGGTTGGGGGAAAAAACCCAAAAAAAAAAAAATTCCCAAAAATTTTTGAATTCTTACATATAACAAAAAAAATTCGTCGAAATACCAAATTTTTTTTTGCGGTCTTTCCCAAAAAATAAAATAGCATAAAAAAGGACCGCACAAAAACAGGTTCTGCTGTATTTTGAAATTCTAGACATTTTTTGCCATCAATATTATAAATTATGTAACTATATAGTTTCCTTTTGTACTACAGATATTATTCGATGTACTCCAATGAAAACATCAATCGTCAAGTTCTCTACAGATATCCGCTGATTTTCAAACTTGAAAAAGCACCTCGATGTCATTTTGTTTGGGAGTAAGTCAGAATCTTTTGAATATGATATTGTTTTAAATCACACACAGCTCTTAATGTTCGTTATAAGTATTTCAGAGTTTCTATTGAACCTGGATAAAATCTAGTCAGTAGGATCCCCCTTCCCGTTTCTCGATAGCTATGACTGGGAAAAATTGACTTTTGGCTTTTAGCTAGGAAAAAAAAAATTCAAATAAAAAATATATCTTTCAAGGGCGCATTTCATTCTAAGTTGAATATGTATTTTACATCGAAAGCAATGTTTATGTTGAAAAATATGGTTATATCTCAAGTAATGTTTTGGCTGTATTTTGATTTGAAAACTATTTCAAAAGCAATTAGAAAATTAATCTATATAAAAATAATAGGAAAATGGGTCACATTCAAAAGAAAGCCATATATTGTGTAATATACTTCAAAAGTAATACTCATAGTGGAATACATATTTTTTCTTACTAAAACAGGCTTTCGGAACATGTTACAGGTGTAATGTAAAGGAATATGTAACAAATATATTAGGATGATAGAACATGTTAGAAATGTAACAACAAAAAATGAGTGAAAAATATTCTAAAAATAATAGTATAGTAGCATAAATTTTAAAATAACTTCCTATATAATGAAGTAATGGAAACAATCCAAAAGTAATAGAATACTGTAACTGATTATCAGACTGGATCTAAAATGCTGGAACCTATCACTTAAAAAGGAATAATTTGGCACATCTTTATCGAATTTAAAATAATCTGGCGCTTTATGCCTATTCAATTCCTACATCACGGGTCGGCAACCTTTTAGCTGTGGCGTGCCAAACTTATCTACCAATAGGATTCAGCGTGCCACACTTTAGGACATTTTTTAAACAATTCGATTCCCACGCTAATGCATGCAAAGTTAGAGAACAGAGGTCAATAATATAGATTTACAGTTTTATATATTAATTCTGCATCACTTAAAAGATATTTCTTCACATAAAAATAAACAGCATAAAATATAACTATTTCTTAAAAAAAACAAACAAAAATTAAAATTGTACATATATTACGTATTTTTAAACCTATTTATTAAAATAAGAAACAGGCAACATAAAATATAGCCATTTACCTTCATTATAGTTAAATAGAAAAAAATAAAAATTTTAATGAGAACCTACTGCTTGCACCACTTTACTTTGATATCGCAAAATCAGGGGTACCATTTGTGACTTTAAATTTGACATGGTTTTGCGTAATCAGTTGTTAAACAATTTCTTTGAGGATTCGAAACATTTTTTTATGTGAGAAAAGATTTTTCACTTAGATATGTAGAGCCAAAAGCGGAAAATTGTTTTTCTTCAAACAATTAAGACTCTCCTGCAATGACATTCAATAATTTACAAAATAGCTGTAAACTTTTTTTGAGTTATCTTTCAGATTTTTTCATAATTCTGTAAATGTCCATAATCCTGGAGATGTTTGTCAAATGAGAGAGGTCCATTACAAATTTATTAATTTCCATTCACTCAAAAAGTGACAAATTTGTAGAGTAGCGCAGAGTGCTACTGAGAATTGTACCGCTTGCCACATATGGCACGCGTGCCTTAGGTTGCCGATCCCTGTCCTACACCATCTACAATTCCTGAGTATTAGTTTTTAATAAGAAATTTTAAAAACCCATTACCAGTTTCTAGCTACCAACAATCCCTAAAACTGCGTATATGTTTCTGGCAATAAAATTTAAAAGAAATTCAATTGTTTCGTATCTTTTACAGAGAGCTCCAACGCATCATAACATATATTGAAGAGTCACAATGGGTGGAACAAATCTTTTATCCGAAAGACGACGAAGGACAAATAATACCTCACCTAGCTTTTCATTTAACAGTTGGCTGTTATCCTGATAGAACATACTACACAGTAGTATATCAATGTGAGTAGTAACCTTTTTCATTGCAGCAAATTAGATTTCATATTCTTGAGTTGAAAAAAATAGGAACTATTAATTGTTAGTAATGAAATCATCTAGAACCACGTGGCCAAGCTACGAGGAAATCTGAATTGGCTTCTCATTGTGTACTATGTCACATTTAAAATTGTCCATTATTTAAGTGACCTTGGCTGAAATTGAGATTCAAATCCTCAATTCTAACCATTATTATCTTGATTCTGCTATTAAGACGTCCTTTCGCCCTTCTTGCAAACAAACAAAATAATATTCATACAGTAAGTAGAGTTTAATATTCGGATTTTTCAAGGTCCAATGGCTCATTAAGCGTTGACTTCGACATCTGCGCTGGCACACACCCATATCACACCAACGGGAGGATGTTTGAGTCTCGACATATTTAACGTGCATCGGCCCTTTCTGTACGGCGGGTCTTCAGCGGTACAAGGCTCGAACTCATGACACGTCAGCCACGAGTCCGTTACCTTGATCACTAGGTTACCGCGGCCTTCTAGTTGTGGTCGAAAGAGATTCACGAAGCATGTGACTTACAACGATGATTCTCGACGACATATTATACAAGGAACATTTACACATAAGCAGCAGCAACACATACGAGCAAAGCGTAGGGCGCACGAAACCCTTCACCTCCATTTCACAGGATCTCAGCTTATATTACTTCTATCACGGAAGTTTCCCGTAAGTTCTTTATTCACATGATTGTCTAGTTTTTGCACGCTGATTGGTCAGATCCGGAGGCTAATGCAGTATTGCATCATCCGACCACAAAATTTGACGACGCGGCACACTTTTTTCAGAATTGAAGTAGCAGTTAAATTTGTATTTTCCGTTACGAGGGTAAATTAAAAGAATTAAGTACCACGCGAAGTCCCAGAGGGTTCAAGACCAAAATGAATCGAAGGAAATTCCTCTCAACAGAACTGAAAATTTGAAAAAGAGAATCATTACACACGCGCTCATAACGGTAAAGTATTATATATGTATAGCGAATTGAATCTAGAGAGAAAAAGTATCTGCATTATACATAAAAGCTTAATTGACATTTGAATTTAGGAAAAATTATCGTATTCATCAAATTTTTTTAATAAAAATTTAGTTTTAGTTCAGTTAAAGTTAGTTTAGTTACTTTCAGTTAAAAATTCAATATACATATAGAGTCAAGTTTTAAAAAGTTTCTCACTCATATAAATTTCGGATTTCTTAAAATTGTATTTTGTACTTCAACAATTAATATAAACATTTCTTTCTTTTAGGTTCAAAAAAAGAAAAAATTGATAAAAAAAAAATATTACGAATGTAAATGGTTATTGCGGACATGATGCATTTTTTGCAGTAATCAGAAGCAAGAAACCTATGAAATTCAACAGTTTGTTTTATTTATTCAGTTAAATATAAATACAACATCAATAAATCGAAATAATATTTTTAAACCTGGATTTGTTTCGTTTTATTCAATTTGTATAAACAAGTTGTTAGAGATAATTGTGAAACAGATTGGAGAAACAAATATTTTAACTCGATTTCTTTTTAAAATGCTTATTTATTTATTTAGAGGAGGGAGAAAGGGAACGCGGAAAGAAAATTTCCGTTAAAAAGAACTTGAATTACTCAAATGACTATGTAACTTTTTAATACATCTGGTGGGAATTGTAAAAAGAAGCATTATCAATTTAAGTACCATGTTAAACATTTATAACTATTTTTGAATGAAAAGCTATATCATAGACTTAGTCAACACAAAATACGTATATTTAAACACACACGAGTACTTATTACTCTTCGAAGTTTCCAACTTGTTTTTCAGAAAGGATTCATTAGCAAAGCGATTTTTTAATGAATTTTTAGCAAAAGACGATAAGACAAGTAAACAAAAAGTTTGAATAGCTTTAAATAAGCCTTATGTAATATACTAATGCGTTCTAATTCCCTTCGCTTGAATAGAATTTTTTAATCTAAAATCCTATTTAAGTGATCATATTAAATAAAAGTTTCAAAAACTATTAAAAAATTAAAAACACAAGCCAAAACAAAATAAAAATTAGACAACTAAAAACACAAATAAAGACACTACCAATAAGATTCTTGAAATTATATTAATATATTTTATGAAAATATATTCTTAAATGAATTTATGGCATATAGTTAATTTTCATAAAATTACTTCAGAAGAAAACCATTATCACCCCAATTTTATGGCTGTAATGAACAGCTTATGTTTCAAGAAAAGAAACAGCATAAGATTAGAAAATAAATGAATAAAATAATTATTCACATAAAAAAAAATGTCCAAGAGCAGGGTGTCAATATTAACGAATTAATTTAAATATACACCATTAACAAATTATTTTATATAACGTGGCTGTAAATATAACTTTTTATTAATAAATATCAGTTATCAAATGAAATGTTTCATTTTAATTTATAATTTGACTAAAAATGATAAGTAACTAAAAACCTATATCGTTTTCGAACATGATCTCATGTCACATACCACATTATTTGTACTGAGTTTGACTGATAAAAAATCTCTACAGATTTTCGATCTTTTAGGAACAAAGTTTTTAAAAAATGTTAAGTTAAACTGAACAAAATGAGATATCACACAAATTACTTTGTTTAATCAAAATTACTTAAAATTGTTTTAACTGCTAGTAAAATGCTGATTTCAGTAATATACACAATCAGTGGCGTACACACAAGGAGGGTCGGACCCCAAAACCCTGATTTTTTCCGATTGATTATAATCCTTTGTATATAGTACGTAAAATTTAATTAAGAGTATTGGTTATTAATAATTAATTTTATTAATTAATGTTAATTATTCCTTTCATAATTAACTTTTTACCGTTTTTTGTTCCCGAAAATCGACAAAATCAAAAGAATATGTTGGGCGGCGTATTGGAGCATGATACGAAAATAGTGGACTTTCGACCCTGCCCCTCCCCTTCCTTGAAAAATTCCTGTGTGCGCTACTGTACACAGTGTATTTACAAAAAAAATTTATCAATTTCTGCATAACAGCACTGACTCACGCATGAAAGCTTTAATATTTAATCAAATCGCAAAATTATAAATTACAGGAAACATTTCAAGCATAATATTCATATTAAAAAAATAATATTCATATTATTATGATTGGCACGCATAATAAGTTTTCAAGCATTTGGTACCCCTCTCCAAATTACCACACCACGCCAATGGGAGAACTGGACCTCGAAAGATTTAAAAAACATCGGTACCTCTACACGACGGGTATTCAGTGGCACTAGGGCTGAGCTCATGACACACTGACCACGAGTTTGTGACCATAACCAATAGGCGACCGAGCCCACTAGATTTGGATCGTGGGGGATGATTCTTATATCAGAGCTTCGTATTGATACATCGAATATTTAAATAATAATCATTCATTAATTCTAAATTAAAACTACATCCTTTCAATATCTGGAACTGAAGCGAGGTGGTCCTCGTTAAATGATCGCGATTCAAATGGCATAGTCTGTCGTAAATAACCTTCGCGTTGCTTTAGAGTGCAATGTTAATAAAAATCCAGTTAAATCTGAAATTGAAGAGTCACGATAAAAAATATACATTTTATCATTACTTCTGGTTTTTAATTAAAAAATGCATTCAACCTTATAAATTTAATCATGTTTCTTTCATTTTAAGATTCAGTGATTTTATGCCTTTATAAGAAATCCGCGAAATTCTTGCAATTTCAAAGTAACACTGGTGAATAAATAGGAAGTTGTTTTCCCTAACATTAGATAAATCTGATGAGGATTAAAATTAGAAAAAAGCCACTACTAAACAAATTTTCTTGACTCTGACGCTAACAGTAATTAGGTATTTCCAGATGGCTGGCTATAGATTCAGGTGGATTCCACTGGCCCAAGAGCTATCTCTCTCTGGTTAGACACACCAAACATTTGTAATTTATGAAGAAACATTTATCTGTAAAACAAAATTCTGTAATTGTATGAAAAGATAAGGGGAGAAATGGACCGACAAGGATATAAAGTCGAAAATAGAGTTGGATCGCTACTTTATTCCGAGAGCGCGTCACCTATGTTAACTTTAGACCACAAATTCCATAGAAAAAATACATTCGGACACTTAGGGGTCTAAAATCCCGTACTTATACATAAACAATTCACAATAAAGAAAGCCATTAAAAGCTGAGCAGCTAACAGTTCCCATATAATTTATTGTTAAAATTATTGTAGAACTCTTTTCAACATTAATTGGCTCATATTTTCCAGCATTTTTAAGATAACCGTGAAATTTTTTATGCCTTGGGATTACAGATATCTACAATCAGCTGTATTATCAACAGTGTATTTGAATTCAGGATTTAAGGCCGTATCACACGTACATTTTCCATACAACTTTTTCATCCAATTTTTGGCCTAATCTGAGGGGGAAGGGTTGCCGTAAACAAAACGACATGCTCTGATGTCAGCCGCGCTCTATCTCCACATTGAAAATTACTCGCCGATTTTTCTGCTTCGGAAAACTAACATCCAAAATTATTTCTTTTATTTCGCTTGCGCTTTTGTCGATGGCCGTAAACAGAAATTGAGTACCATCCTGTTAAAAATATTATAAGCCGTTAAAATATTATACACCATTAAAATATTATACGGCATATCTGATGTGTTAGACGAAACCGAAGCCGCCATCTTGTTTATGACGTTGAGGCGCCGAAGAACCCCTTTGGCTAGAATTTGAAGCAACTTTTATTTCGAACAATTTTTTGAGCTCACTAGCAAAAAGTTGTTCGAAAGCCTTTGCTATAGCAACTGAGTAAAAATTGCACGAAAAATTGCTTAAAGCGTGTACGTGTGATACGGCCTTTAGAAAATAAATTTCATGCTGAATATTGTTTTTTAAATAAACTTCGGTTCAAATGTCAGCAGTTTTCTTCAACGTAGCCGAAAGTATGAAGTTTAATTTGTACGGTTTACGAGTCTAAAAACATTGAGTTGGCAGATCCTAATATACAATGATTTTGCAGCAGACAGTCGCCCTCTCGCCGTGTACAGCTAATCTCCTCATAGATTACTGCTGATGCCTGGTCGTAGAAAACAGTCGCTCTTTTTGACGACTTAAGTTCCCGTAGTCAGGAACAGCACAAGATTAGGGCAACTGGTGTTCGAGAGTTACAGTGCAGAGCTCTGCGGTGTTATTTTTTCTCTTGTGCTTTCGGATTTATCCATGTTTTCAATAAGGAAGAGAGTCCTTTCAGACGATTAGAGATCATATAATAACTGTCTACCAGAAATAACTTATCAGAGTGTTTGTTTTCGCTTATATCAAAACACGTTCTTAAGTCAAAACGGCTGTAATTGACACAATTCACCGAGTCAGGGGATAGTCATGAAATCGATGTTTTTGTATGCTTACAATATTTTTTTTTCTCTATATGAGAAATATTTTTGTGTGTTTGTAGTAAAGTTCCACTTAAAAAGTTCTGAATGTCTTAAATGTTACAAAAAAGATCAGGGCCGATCCTAGGGTGTCAGCTGCCCGCGTGTAAAGACCTAATGTGCCGCCCCTCTAGAAGATTTTTCACATTTTGACTAATACTTAACGTTGACGCTATAAATTCATTTACCAATATTAAAGTAAAAAAGTAAAACATTAATAAAATGTAAATACAATTCTAAGTGCAGAACCCTTTTTTTTCTTCTTTTTGACCAGCTAATATGTCACAATAGCGACAAAATACTTAATTAAACAAACAAAAATATTACTTTTAAAATAGAAAGAGACATTTTATAATTAGAAAAACAAAATATAACTCTACTTACTCAGAAAATATAATCCAATAAAAAAAGTACTAAAGCACAAATCTCGTGAAACGACAAGTATATAAATCAGTCCTTCTACAAAAAGACTATCTAATAATTAACTATAAAATAACTTTTCAAACTTTCCGAGAAGCAAGTTTGTCAATAGTTTCGGTGAAATCCATTTTTTCTGAGATTTCAGTTTCAATAGAGATGACGATTAAATCTAAAAGCCTTTCTTGTGACATAATATTTCTTGAGTAATTTTTAATAATTTTTCATTTACTGAAACTTCTTTCCCCTGAAGCTAGAGAAACAGGTAAGGTTAAAAAATTCTTACTGCTTGAGCAAAATTTGGAGGTCATTCTTGACTATAATTTCTAATACCTGAACTAGCTGTTTTTACCTGGAAAAATATCTTCGAGTGAAGTCATTTCCTTAAAGGGTTGTATGCCGTCTATATCTTTCACAGTACTTCCTTCCTCCTGTACATGTAACTTAATATTCAAGTCCATTTCAGGTTTTCATGAGATCATCAGAAAAGTTGTGAAATTCATACAGAAAGCAGAATATCGAATATCACTCAGATAAGGTAAATCGTCCATTTGCTGAAGAGATCACGAATTGCTGGAAGGAATTTGAAGCTGGTTCATCTCTCTCTCTCACTCCCCTCATAAACAAATAAATAGACCTTTTCCTGAGCATCGAGAAGGGAAATTCGGGATAAATACCGAAATCTGTAGCTAGTGTTGTTACTGAATCGACAGATATCTTTATCATCAGATCTTTGGGAAATTAAATTTTTTCGATTATCTAAGCCTTCAATGCATTCCACGATGTTTTTTATTTCTAATGGCCTGCGAATTGGTCATTAACCATTGCAAACCTAGTACATCCCCGGAAGCTGGTATCACTTTTTAGTGTGGCACCCTATAGGCGGATACCAATCGCCGCAGGTAATTTTGACGCCCAGTTTCCTCCCTAGAGGAAAGCACCAGAGCTCTGACGATGCAAACCTGTACTAGGATTTAATTTTTCCGAGAGCATCCAAGCCAAAAAGACACTCTAGGGATCTTTTACATGTCATATAATTATACAACATGGAAGCTGTCGATTTTCTGCATCATGAAAACCCACCGACTTGCACCGGGGTCGAACCCGCAACCTTGGGTGCAGAAGGCCAGCGACAAATCAACCACTCCACCCAGCCGGCACATTCCACGATGTTTAATTTAGGATTTTGAATAATTTTTTTTCAATACATCAATTCATAATAATAAATCATACCAAATTAAAATTGAATACAAAAATTTAAATGTTACTTTTTTCCCCTGTGTCTATTGGTATCTTTAATTAAGGCCTTTAATGCGGTAATAATATTTTTAGGTCTTGTTTAAGAGGTCTAATAGCATTGATACGAACTTCAATCCTTGTTTCCCTTAATGGTTTTAAAGTTAGACTTTTCACGTGTTTTTTTGGTAAATGTCATCGATTTGGGGACGCAGAAAAGTAATTACATACCTCTTGTACCTTATAAAAAAAGAACAGAAATTTCACCAATGAAGCTGGCAGCGTATGACTCATTCAGTTCTACGTTTGATGATTTTCAAGATAATAAATGCTAATCTTTTCACAGACCTGTTTTCAATTTCTCTGCAAGACGTTAATTGTTACTCACACGAAATCTCAGTCGAAATTATTGACCTACAGCACCATACTACACTGAAAAGCAAACATAAGGAATTTATTTCAACTGCAAATAATCCGCATTATTTTGAAAATTTGTACAAAACAATGTCCCAAATTTACACGATTTAGCTGCCAGATATGGCTGTAGGTTTGGATCAATATGTTTCTAAACAAATGTTTTCTATGAACATAATAAAATCAATCTTACTCAAAATTAACTGATATGCATTTAGAACGACTTAATTTTATTAGCATCTTCAAGAGAGAGCACTAGTACTGTATTAAAGACTACTTAATAAAAAAAACCACAGATTTAAAAGCCGTATTAAGTAAGTACCTGATTGCTTAATAAGTATTTAGAATCAAGTGTTCCGAGTTCCTCTTTTATATTTAATACCTAACCTAATTAATTGAACTTGCATAAAATTTATTAACAATATAACCTAAGTTTGTACTTTTATATTTATTATATTATTTTTAAATTGGAAGTGGCAAGCAAAACTATTTTTTGCCAGGTAATGGCACTCTTCCCGAAAAGGAAGGCCACCCAGGATTTAGTGGAATTATAGCCTGCGCAAAATGGTTATGGTTCGACGGTGTGAAGTTAGAGAAATGTTTGTTGTGATTACAAATTCCTGACAACTGCTCTACTGTTTCGAACAAAAGACAGCCACAAAAGGCAAATCTTTTCACAGATTTTTTTAATTAGAAGTAAATGCACTCGTATAATTTACGTAAGGTGTTCGTGGGAAAAATGCGTTGATGTATGCGAATGTTTAGGCATTAGTAAAAATGACAAGATCACAGAGGTTTTTTTTATAAGATCTGTATTGTATTCAACTTCACGCATCACTTAGTTCTATAAAAAAAGGTGCAAAAATGCTTTTGATTCTTCTGTTTCTCAAAACATTGGTGGTGGACCTCCCATACCTCATTTTTTCCCCCAGTGCTATTTCTCAGAACACCAATACGACCTCTACTGAAATCTTCAAAATGCGTTTGACGCAACCCTGGGGTTTCGCCAAGTAGGGATAGCGATTCTTTCCGAAAAAGTTCGATTTTTAAATCGATTCGAATCGTAACCTTATGAATCGATTCACAAAAAAAAATCGAGGTCTAAAAGATCGATTTCTAAAAAATCGATTTTTTTTTCATGTCTACATTTACAATGTAAATATAAATCCATTTTATGAAAAGCAAGAAAGATATCATAATAAATTATCTCTTATCAGTAAAATCGGGGATTTTTTTTTTTAGTTCAGGGAATTCGAGAATTACAATTATTTTTAATACCATATCAAAGTATCAGGTATCAAAGAAGACATTTATTTTCTAAATGTATTTGTTACATTAAAAAGTTTAGAAAATAGATAACATAGCTTATAGTTCCCAATGCTTAATATTTAAGTTTTTTGAAAACAACAGTCTGTCAAGTCTACTGGGGAGAATTCAATCAGAACAATACGTGTTAGGAGACTTGCATTGTTGACGTGCAACGAGGCGGTAGGTTGAAGGTGGTGTGTTATTTCCCTCAAGTCTTAAAAGGTTGTATATATATCTTTTTATTTATTATTATTTATTTGGTTCCCTTTTCAGAGTAAGAGGGTTTTTTGTCTCCTTCCTTTGGTTTGGTTTTTTGGTAATTTTCCAATTTCTATTTTTTTCTGGTTTAATTTGAAAAAAGATTCAAGCTGAGTCATTCTAGATTTATCGTCTCCGATGCAGAGGAACAACCCTTAGTTATCAATAGTTTAACAATGGAATCAAATTTTTCAAAATTCTTCAGATCTTCTGTGAGGGATGCGGAAATTATTTTACGAGCTGGACAAAGAATCATATCCGAAATCAATATATTAGTAGAAAATAGTCAAGGATCTTCTCAGATTCCAAAGTCCAACCCACAGCTTTTACATGCAGAAATAAAGAAAAAAATTGCGCGTCATGAGAACATAAACAGTATGTCTTTTACTCGTAATGGAAAAATAAGATTCTCCACGCTAGACCCAATATGTGAAGACAAATTCTATCTCGAAAAAATTTTTAAATGTGTCAGTTAAGACGAACATTGTTTGGGAGGGAATCACATCAGTTTCCCCTTATTTAAAAATTTCCCCTTGATATATCTCTGAATGAAAATGCGGAATTCAAAAAACCCAATGACTTTGAAATAATAGAGATGAAAGATTTATTAAAATTTACTCAGCAAAATTCTCATCAATATTAATTACAATACTAACCTTTACCAGAAACAAAATTGGGGTTTCACAATCACTACAAAACTTCATGAAAAACCCAGACAAGGTACAACATTTTTTGTTTTCTACATTCTGCTAGAATTTGCCAAAAACCAATATGTATTAACTGTGGTGTTTCACATTCTGGACAATGTTCAGTAACTCAAGATGCAAAAATTGCAAAGGAGATCCCCCCTGCTAACTCATTAATTTGCTAAATATATAAAAAAAAAAAAATATTCAATTGTTAAAAATTTTTACAGGGAAAGGCGAAAAGATTCCGTGACAAAAAAAAGAGCATTTTTTTATTCTGCAGTAATCCAAACATGCAAAACCCAGATATAAAGCTATCTAAAAAAAACTTAAAACGCTGACATTTTTTTAAACAATATTAGAAAAAAACCTTTTTAATTATAAGCTTTAAAAACAATGGAGTCTGTATTTTCTCATTTTTAAAAGGGTTTTTAAAGGGGGAAACGAGTCTTTCCCCCATTGGGGGGCTGTAGGTCACAAATCCTCAATCCATAAAACCCTCTTAGTGAAAGTGACGCATCCAAAAACATAACAGGGGAAAATTTAAAGGAAATTTTTGAAGGTTTTTGTAAATACGCCTTTTTTTCGGTTTTTTTTTTTGGGGGCTAATTTTGTCTTCATTAGTTTGTTTTTTTTTCCTCAAAGGGGGATATTTTTTTACAGTTAATTTTTTTTTCTAAATTTTTTTATGAATAAAATTCAATGGTGTAGGGGCCTCAAAAAAATAAATTATATGGTTAAATATCCCCCCCCTTTCTGAAGCAATATCGGGATTTTTCAAGAAACATTTCTATAATTCATGATAATATAAATTTTCCAAATAAAACCTTTTTTTAGAAAAGACAGAGAAGACAGATCAGGTGGTGGTTTAGTAATAGTTTTCCTACAAATATTTCTGCACAAAGTTTCCCTATACAGTTTCCAAATCAGAGATTTAGAAACCCCCCAATTAAAATTGATTTTCGAAATATTTCTTTTTTATTGTAAACATTTACTTTCCCAGTTGATTTAATATCATGCTGATTAAATCTTTTCTTAACCCCTAAGGGCCCGATGTTCTTTTTTTGGGATTTTAACCTTCATCACCCGATGTGGAAATGGGATCACTTTTCAAGGTATTTTGACTTTGTTGAATGGATTACTGATTCTAATTTGATTATTTTTAACACGATGTTCCACATATGAAGTTCGGCAGGTGCAGCATCATTGATAGACTCATAGTTTGTTTTTTAAAAGCTTTCGGGATACTGAATAGTTATTTTTTTAGACTGCTCTTTGAAAGTGATCATAGCCCAATTTTACAGACTTTCCCCCCAATTCAAAAAAGTTTTAAAAAAGTAAACTGGCAAAAAAGTTATAAACCCAAAAAACGCTTTTTTATTTTAAATAACCCAGAATTTTTTCTGAGAATCCCCCCATAAGATACAAAAGTCATTACAAATAAAAAGGGAAATTTAAAAGTTCAACAGATCCTTCCCACCATGGTGGAATAGACCTGTTATAAATTTAAAGTTTAAAAAAAATATTTGGGAAGAGAGCTATTAAGAAATTTCACCTGAATTATGGATCAGATATAAACAATTTGAAGCAAACTTAGATTCTACATTAAAATCCCAAAAAGAATGTACTGGGACAAGATATAATAATGTTTCTAACCCCAAGATTTTTTTAATATTCTGAAAAATTTTCCACAGTTACTGAAAACCCATAAAAAACTTAATATTTTTTTCAGATTAACAATAGGTTTATCACTCATCCTCAATTAAGCAGATATGTTTGAGATTATTTTGCATCAAAAAATGCCTATCATGAACCGTTTCCTTTGGATTTTCTATGATAAAAATAACCTTTTTTAATAAACCATTCCATTTTTTTGAATTATAGTGCAAAAAAAAATTAAAAACACAACTCCTGGGGCTGATCTTTCGAATTTTTTTTAAAAATCTTGATCAGGGTCAACGGATGTAATTTTTAAGATATTTTCAAAAATTATTTGATAATGCAATCATTCCAAATTTTTGGAAGCATGCAATCATTCTCCCTTTTCCCAAAAACCGTAAAAAAAAAACTAAGTTTTCCTACAAACCAATAGTTGACCGTATTTTCAAAAAATTTTTAAGAATTTTTGCAAATCGGTTTTTCTATTTAACTAAAGAAAGAAAAAAATTTTATCCCCAACATTATGGTTTTGTCTTTCAAAGATAGCAGAAGTGCTACTTATTTTGTACATAAGGCAACAATGAATGCAAAATTCAGAAATTTTTTTTTAGGAATAAGTTTAGACATTAAAAGCATACGACTCTGTTTACGAGGATGGTCTTTTTATACAGTTTTCAAATTTGGGATAGCAGGAAACATAGCAAATTGGATACATAAATTTCTCACATCCAACATTACAAATAAAAAAGAGGGGGTATTTTTCTCCCAAAAGCTTTCGACCCAGCCCAAGGCAGTGTCCCCTATTTTGTATACATTTGCATGCAAAATATTTGAAACCTTAGATCGGGGAAGTTGAACCGGTTTATGCCGCACATTTTTTATTTTGCCCCATAAATTTTTTGATGTTATTTGAAAAAATACAAAATACCTGGAAAGAGTTTCCCAGTGGGTAAATATTGGAAACTGAATTTAAGCGGGGAAAAGTACAATAGCTGAATTATCAAATAAAAGAAATTACACTCTTTAATATTTTGTTGGCTGGTTTCCCCACAATGGCAAACTTCTATTTACTTAGGGGTTTTTTTCTAAAGTCAAAATTTTAATATTAAGAATCAACTAAGTAGTAAAAACCGAAAAGGATCAAGACTGAAGGGTATGGCATATAAACATTTGGGGGCCCAGATCAAGAGATCTCATTAATTTAGTTAATAGCATATCAGTGTTTTTTTTTCACATAATAAAATAAATGGTCGAAAATCAATTAAAACCTTTTAAATTTTCCAAATAAAGCCCCCCGAATAGCATTAGGCTCCCCAAGGACCCCTATTGTGCTACTAAAGTTTGGTCAAGAAATTTTGTCAGATAAAATTAGAAGATTGGCAAACAAGTTTTTTTTTACTCAAATCTCTAATAGTGTTTTTTCCCTTTATTACAATACCCCGAGACAATGAATATTAAGTTTTGAAGATAAAAAAAAATATCATTAGGGATAGATTTAAATGTTGATGATGATAAAATTATTTCAACCGATTAATTACCTTTTTAGACCTTCCATGTAAAATTTATATCAGTAGGTTTAAATTTTAAGATAAAAATCTACCGATTCCTGCAATAAGTGTTTTATTTGATGAAACAGTCGAACGTGAATTTCAAAAGTTTTTCATTATAGCTACCGATGCTTCAAAAATTCACCAAATTACTTCGATAGCAGGTATATAAAAAAATCTTCATTTGCTTACAGAATCAACAATTATAACTCCTTTTTTACTGCAGAAGCTTTGGCCATTTGTCAGGTTTTTTGATGATCTGGGGAATTTAATGTAAATTTACTTTCTGTTTTTCTGCACTTCAAAATTAAAACCAAACCAAAAAGGGAATTAAGCTTTCCCAAAAAAATTTACTGCCAACTACATTAATCAGTTAATTTTTTCTTTGGGTTTCGGGAATTGAAAATTTTTTGGAATGAAAGGCAGATTTAAAAAATGGGTCAAGAGTTTAATGTTTACATTGACTGAATTGCCCCTAAAAAATTCATAAAAAAAATTTATCAAAAAAATTAAAAATCAATGAAAATTTTACTTTAAACAAATATTTCAAAAAATTAAATATTCCGACCATAGAAAATTTCAAAGTGGAAGAATCTAAGAGAAGAAACTTTAAACCTCAATCTTCAGTAAAATATTACTTTCAGGACTTTACAAAAATTTAATTTACAGGATAATGCAATGTATACTACATGTAATTGTACAAATGATCTGGACCACATTATACTAAACTGGAAATACTAAAAATGTAAAATTCTGGTCTATTCCTTCGTATTGATCCACATTCCACTATCGCCAGATATTTTGGAAAGAGCAATGAATAACAAATCAACTTTCAGAGTCTTTTTAAAGGGATTGAAATTTTTTAGTATTTACTAATCCATTAGGCTTTTTCTTACCTTTTCTTCCATTTTATTTTGAGGGATCATAGCTTGTGTTGCTCTATATAACCTTCAACAAATCAATCAATCAAAGCCTAGTGGGATCCAAGAGGTTCCGCTCATCACTTGTGATGTTGCCGGCAATCGAAAAAAAGGCACTCACAAGGATCAGATGATCTCACGATAATGAAAGCGATTTCTTACCCTCAATTACTTATTATTCCGTAACAAACACTACATAAAAATAAATATTTATTTCACTAATCACAGTACATTACGACAGTCAGTCAATCAAGGCATAAACAACCAACGCAATGTCAACAAATACAAAAAGTCAAAGATTACAAACGTAACTTTTTTTATTATATATTAAAGAGAGGCAAAGGAAAATAAGCACACAGGCATCTCGCGAGTTTTTGAGTAATTAATCCTTTAACCACCAACACCGTAATGTAATGGGTTTTAAGTCACTCGTAGTTATCTTTGATACAAATTACATTACATTCCTTATAATTACTACTAATTTAAATATCATACATCATTTAACTAATTTTTGTAAAAGAAAAAAAAAGTACCTAATATTTTTTAAGTATATTTTAACCATTTTTAAGCAAAGGCTCTAAATGAAAAACATTTTAAAGCAAAGTGAAAGTAATGGATTCTTTCCCAAATAGAGAGATTGAGGCAAGATTTCCGTATAAAATAAAATTAATAGAAAAATCTATTGTATTAAAAAATAAATAAAATATTAAAAAAAAACAATACAGTAAAATACTTAAATTACTATTAACATACTAAATGATATTAAAATATTAATATGTGTTGAAAACAACAAATGCTTCAGTATACTTGCAACATAACAAGTTCGGTGTGTACAATTTTAAATATATAAAAATTATTATAAACACAAGATTATATATAAATTAACAATTTCATCATCACAGATCTTACTGTGAATAATTTAAAATTCTGAAATGGTTTTGAAAAGACATGTTTATATATGGAGGAAAACATTAAATACATAAACCCTAAAATACCTGAATTCGTTATGCAACTACATATAATTATTAGAATCCTATTTCCTTCAAGTGGTAATATGAAAAAAAAAGAAAGAAAAAAAAAGAAGTACATTCTTCAAAAATATTTCTATTAATTTGACTAATAATAAATATTTATATTCATAAGAAAGAAATGTTATAAATATCCTGATACAAAAAAATTAAAAGAAATACATTTCAAAACAATTCTAACTCAGAGAAGCTGTACAAAAATGCATTCCATTTACTTTGTATTGTTTTGAGAATACATACACTTAGAAATTTAGAACAAATCCAGAGAAAAAAATGACTTTAAAAAAAAAGAGGGATAAACTTTGAATATCTGTCCTCAATTTAATAAAACTTGTTTTGTGTATATTTTAAAAATTAACTAAAAAAAATGTATGGAGCATGATTATCTTCTGGTATTGTGCCATGCACAATAGGTTTTCATTTAGACATGAATCACTTTCCTGGTCGGGGAATATTTATTAGGGTCAGATAAATCAGGTATAAAATGCTTGAAAATAGTGGTGAAATTATGTTACTGAGTTTCAAGCAAACCGTAAGATTTGTTAAAATGTGGGTGAAAAAATAAACACTTCATACTCTGCTTAGAACTGAGATCTGTATAATTCAAGAAATTTCACCAACACCAGTGCATAATCTGAATACTATATTACATTAAAAAAAGGGCTTCTCAAATTCCCTCTACATATATTTCATCTAAAAAGCAAGAATTATTAATAATGTAAATTTTTGTCTTAAGAAGAATATATTTTAAGCTTTCCCATGAAATTGAGAGAAGCTGTTCGAGAAACACCTTTTACTGATTTGTAATGTTACAAAAATACTTAACAATACACTTTAGTAATTCAAATATGTATTTAAACAAATAAACTTTTATGAAATTCAGGAAAAGCATTATTTTTCAATACACAGTGTGTCTCCCAATTCTCGCATGTGGTTAAATAACTTTTTCTCCATCTTCAGAATACACAAATTCAAGCTTTTAAATTATAAATAAAATACTTCAAAATAGTAGTGCATCTATTAGAGTCTTAAATTTTTAAACTAATAATACAAAAACTATGTTCACCCAAAATAAAAATTTCAAAACAACAAGATGAAGGCAAGTGAAAAAATTGAAGGTAAAGTCAATATTTAACATAAAAAGTACTATTTGACACAGCATGTTTAAATTTACAATTTGAGCTACATAGAATTTACTGTGGATTATTTAAAATAAGGAAAAGGCATGTTTTATATGAGGAGTAATAATATTATTTATACACTTGCTTGGTTAAATTCCTCAGTTCTATATACAATTCCAGATATTTGTTAGAAACCTTATTTTTTCAAGTGAGAGAGATAGGATTAAAACATTCATTAAAAACATTTTTCTGAATCATGAAAACATATATATATATATATATTAAAAAATAGTTTTAATTACCATATCAATATAATAAATCAATGGAATATGTTTTAAAACAATCCTGACCGAAGGAGGCTATACAAGTTATGCATTCCATTTATTTGTATATTTTTGGGAATACATATAAGCTTACAGATCTAGGACAAATCCAGAAAATACACACACACACAAACAGAATAATAATTTAAAACTCTGACCGGAACATCAATTTTTTCCCCATTCTGAGGAACATCCGTCTGACAGACGGGTGTGCAAATTTTTTTGAGTTTTATTACCCTAATAACTAATCCTGATCGCTCATGAAATTGAGTATGGCTCAAATAAGATGTGTGGGGTTAAATCAAGAACAATTTTTTTTCTCAAGATATATACATTAGACAATTTAATGAAAAACATGAAACATATAAATGAAAATATAATTTTTAAGTCTTTATGAGGAACACTATATTAATACATTTTTATCCACAGAATTGTGACTAGTATTTTTATGAAAAATGATTAGAAATTATTTATATTCACATGTACAAATAAATAAAAATAATAATACCCAAAATGAAAAAACTCTAGGAATATCCATCTGATAGATAAGAAAATCACACATATTGCGAGTTGAAAAAAATTACCAAGTACCACCACATAATCCTCTCACTGTGTAGAGTCCAACTGAAGATGTCAAGGCAGCCCACCCTAAAAATCACACCAAAGCAAATCATACTCGTCTGAGAGACGGATGTTCCAGTCAGAGGGTTAAAAATCAGAGAAAATTTTCATTACCTTGCTGCAATTTAATTAAACATCACTTATCTCAAAATTAATTATAAAAGTTTTTGGAGGTATGATTATCTTCTGGTATTCTGCAATGCATTACAGGTTTCTGATGTTAACAAACACTTTCCTCCCATTCAGCATGTTAAATGGTAGTAAAATATCATCTATTTTAAAATATTTCATTAAAATCATTTTGAAAGCACACATTTAGAATATAGTTGAATAAGGATTTCTTTAAGTATGGGAGAAAAAAATATGAGCACCTCATAAGTATTTCGAATTGATTTTGCAATTCTTGATTTTATAGGCAACATTTTTTCATCAGTATTAAATATGAATACCATGATACACTAAAAAAGTGTTTGCCAGATGCACCTGATAAAATTCTTTACCTAATAAAGGAGAATTAACAAAAATATGAAAATTTATAATTGAGTAGAAATATGTTTCACAGAATTCGGGATTGAGGGAAGTCTACAGCTTATGATCGCAGACTCATGGGTACCGTTTCATGAGTTTGAGCCCGAGTGATACGAAATATCCACTGTGTAAAGAAGCAGACGCAAGTTATATACACCTGTCCTCTTTCACAGACCTCCCATTTTCAAGGTGTGGTAGTTTGAAAAGGGGGTTCTACCTCAGGTGTTTTCCAAGTACTTCGACCAGAGGTTCATCAACAATAGCCCTTATGCAGCTTTATAGTGCAACGTTAATAAATACTGACTCACTTGAGGGAATGTATTCAACATGCCCTTCCTATTTATTTAATATGATTACAGAACACATAATTTATATAATTTTTTAGAGTACAAAAGGTTTATTTGGCCATACAAGTTTTAAAAGGAGTACAGTTCACAAAAAAGTAGTACAAATCTATCTAAAGGAGTACGGTTAGTTACCTTATCAACGCAACAATGTATTGGAAGTCAATTGCACAATTCATTGTTATAAAAATGGATGGAAGATCACAGGACTTATTTTTGTAATTGTATTTTTAAAATTTTTTCCATGAAAACTAATTTCTAGAACAACACCCCTCAAAATCGTGGATACCCCACTGTCTGCCCAGCTCGACCCTGCCTTAGCAAGTGAAAATGCCTTCTTTTGTTTGTCAATGTTATGGCATTACAGACTGCATCATATAATTTAGATGCTTGTTTTAAATCTTCTACATCAATCTCTTAGTTTGAATTTAAAATTATATGAAATTCTTAACGTTCGCAACACACAATACCAAATATGATTTTTTTTAATAATATATGAAAATGTGTAGTCAAACAATTACATTATTATGTTGACCATTTAATTAACATTAGGTATAACTTTACGCAGAAATTTTCTGAATCTTCAAATAAATTTTTAAAAAATTACTGTAGATATTATCATAATTTTTCATTCCGGCATTTCAGTTTCTCAGCTTTGCTTCTACGTAAAAATTTATTGAATGTTCATCAATTCTTATGCTCTTAACATGCAGTTTTCCACCAAATTGTATGAAATTTACAAAATGTATTAAAAAATGCTATGTATAAAATTAGAACTTAATATTATATTCGAATTGTTAGTGCTTATGGTAAATAATTTTTAACGCTGCATATGAACGATACATAAATTATTTTTTTTTAAATTTTAAATGTAATTTCTATAATAAAATTCTTAGTTTTGTATGATTGAGATCACAAAAATATCCACATTTTATAATTACTTGTTCTTCAGTTAGCCTTTAAAAAAAGATAATGTTGAGGAATTTTGCACAAATAGGTACTTTTTAAACTGGAATTTAAAGTTGATATTTATATTAATTTATATGTGTAAATGTCAACTGTAAATGTATCTGGATATTTTTGATTACTATTTATTCAAATATGCAAGTTTAAAAACATGAATTTCTGGGAAAACCCTCATTCATATTCTCTTTGAAGTAAATTGAAGTTCCAGCATTTAAAATTCAAATATAATTCCGTGTATCTTACCAATACCTAAGGTGGCCTGAACACCTGGCTTTGAAATTTTAAAAAAAAGTAATGAATCTAAATTATTATTTTTTTTTCTGTTGTTGTTTTATTGAAGTGTAAGAAATTCTCCAAATAACTTGATGCAGATGTTTAAAAATTATTCATTTTCAGTAGTTGGAAAATTTAAAAGGTTTCAAATTTTAAAGTGTTTGGTGTTTTATTATTATTTTCACATCTTATAATGAAATAATCATGTTTTAAAAACTGAAAGCATTGGTTAAGATAAGAAAAATGAAGCAACAGAATATACTTAAAAAAGTAATTTGTCTAACTATAATAAAATAGCACAGATTACCCTACCATGCCAACTTGCTAAAGCTTCAAATTAATATAAAATCAAAAGGGAATTATAATATATTTCATTTATGCTTTGGGATTTTTCAAAACTTTTAAAATCTCAAATCAAGCTAACAAACAAACACTAATATTGGGGTCTAAAGAAATTCTTCCCCGGTTTTTTACTATTCCTCCAGGGTCAGAACACGGAGTTCCCTGCAAGCCATAAAACTTCCTGTCAGCGTTCATTGTGTCGCCACCGTCCTCAATTATCTTTCAAGATGTTTAACCTTTAAAGGGGGCGGGGAAGGATTTTGGAAAAATATGTCTCAAAAACACTTTTGAAGTTTTTTCTTGAAGTCAAGAAAAAGCGTGTGGTGAGTTTTCGAAGCAGCTTTGGCTGGCAGAATTTTCCGTGCATAGCGCTTAGAGGGTTAATGAATAAGAGCACAGATGATATTCTTTTAGATTTGAAACAGAGATTTCCTTTTTTTAGTAATGTTTAAGAAACATATTATGATTCTTTGTACTATGAAAGCGTTGTTGATTTAGTAAAAATATTTTTTCTTGCATGAAGTGATCAATCCAAAGGAAGGGGGAAACACACATTTTTATACATATTTGAATCTCAAAGCCAATAATAAATTATAAACTAAAGGTATATGAAGTTAACTCTTTTACCATCATGATTTCTTTTTTACATTGAAAACACATTTATATTGATATTTGGCTGACATTCACCTACATATTAATTTGAATAATTTGGTTAAACATATGACAGATAAATTAAAAAAGTACAATAGCAAAATCTTTGAACTAGAAAAAAAGGTATACCAATAATAATTTTATGTGAAAATATATTTGCATACCTTTATATATGTTTCTTGGGAATATAATGAAAAACAAGGAGTATCATCTTGAAAAATGAAGCAATTCAAAACATGTTTCAGAACATGCAGGGAAAAATATGGGAAAAAACTAAACTTTAACATATATGTGTTTGATTATTCAAGGGGTTTAATAATAGGAGAGTCATATTTAGATGTGTTTTTTCATTGGGGGTCAGGAATCTTTCAAAGTTAATAGACAAATAATTTAATAACCCAATTCAAATACTCAGTTTTTTAAAAAAAGTTTATTCAATTTCAATGGTATGCTATTGAGAATGTAATATCTTTATTAATTAAAAGAACAATCATTTTTTGACTATCTTAGTACAATTAAAATTAAATAACTAAACTGAAACTAGGTGCTGAATTATATGTAAATGAAATGAACTGAAATACATAAATTATTGATAAAAATCAGAGAAGGTATCATGTGCAGCTAGGTATACTAAGCTTTATGTAATAAATTTTTAAAAAATATTAAAATGCTAAGGCATATACCCCTAAATTTAAATCTAATATTTTCTCATTAAACATCACCGAACATTTGGATAGAAAAATACCTTTTCCTATGTTTAAGATGAAAATTTTCAATGTAATGAATATTTACACAATTTTATCAAATATAATTTTAATTTTTTTGCCAACTTCAATACATGAGCTCATATTCAATGCCACTTGGAAAAATAATATATTCAAATACTTTCAGACTGACTAATTTACCATGCATAACACAATAACATTCACTTTGAAAACATGCAATTCTTCCAGTTTTTAAGTGGCTGTGCTTGTCTTTTGATTAATGTCACAAATTCATGTTTGGCGTTCATGTACTCGAACCCTAGAGCCACTGAAGATCAGCTGTGTGAAGGGGTTGATGGCCATGAAATCCCACAAAGATAAAAATCTACTTATTGGCGAGATGAGAAAGTTTCGAGAGGGTGCGAGATCAGTGTAATCCTCATTTCAAATTCGAAATTACCTCACAATCACCCACATGTTGCTTTACAGAGCTACCTAGATAAACACTCTAAAACACTTCGGTTTCAGTGTTTCATGTTAGATTTTATGGGTTTTAATTCAAAAGTTTGCCTACCAAATCTCTTAATAAGTTACACTGACCTTGAAAATTCATTTCGGGATGAGACTCCATGTAATAGTAGTAGCACTCCCTTCGACCGCTCAACCCTCAAAGTAATGGAGCCAAATGGACAATTACATTGGGGGGAAAAATCCTTTTAAATTTAAGATTCAGTTTGAATACTAGTAAGTTTATTCATGCGAAAGGGACGACGTAGTCCAGCCAGTAAATGGCCTGGGCCAACTTTTATTTGAAAAGCATTTAATTATTATTTTATTCAATTTTTTAGTAAACTAATTATTCATTTTAGTAAATTAAAGAACATTTAGACACTGGAAATATTTTTAAAAATAAAAATGTTTTAGTGATAGACTTAATTGTAGTTCATAAGTATTATAAATTCTTTTGCATTTCAAAAAGTAAAATAGTTACTCTAGTTAAAATATCTTTCAACATTATTTCTGATAAAATGTATTGAATTGTATAATTAATTAATTAAATGAATTGATACTAAAATGTGGGTCGGAAGACTCGATCCCTCAGTGTCCACACAGTAGCTAGATGTGCTTCAATCTAGACTACTTCAACATGGGCACAGGAATAAGTTCATGAGTATATGAACTACATTTGAACTCGGTAGCTATCTCAAAATGGTTTACAGGGTTTGGGGGTTTTAAGAAACCCTGAACAATTTCAGCATTAAGTTCCATTTCTGCTTTTAATTCTAGAACTCTCTGTAAAAACCATTTTGTGCCTTTATGTGTTTTGATACATTTTTGTAACAGTCCTAAAATGGTACATTAATTTTGATTAACTTTTCATAAAGTATAAGAGCTTTCTCTTCAATAATAGATTTAATGAGTCTAGTATTAGTTAAGAATAGCATTGAGTCGATGGGAGCAGTCCTCACTGCATCAACGCTCAGTCTGAGGGCCTGGTTTTGCATTAATTCCAGTTTTTCGATCCAAGTTCTTTAGAGCAGTAGTAAGACCTCAATAATCAAGGCAAGAGAAATGCTTTATAAGAATTTTCCAGCATAGTGCGAGTGCACTCCCAAAGACAACCAGCCAGGCATTTCAGAATGCACAGATGCTTTTCAACCTTTTCTATTACCACAGGGGCTTAACATATTATCAAAGACAACTCCCAAGTATGTAAATTTATCTGTATGCAACAATTATTGGTTTTTTTAAACCAGATATGTTCAGATGTTTTAATGCATAAATGAAAAAGCCTACACCGTACACTTCCCAAGGTTCACTACCATGTACGTTGCTTTATTTAAAGGAAAAAAATATTACACTCACTTGACAAAACTTTTTCTTTCAAGATGGATA
The DNA here is from genome assembly GCA_019973955.1 of Trichonephila inaurata madagascariensis. NCBI lineage: Eukaryota > Metazoa > Arthropoda > Arachnida > Araneae > Nephilidae > Trichonephila > Trichonephila inaurata. Next base: position 92,258 of record BMAV01005421.1, read on the forward strand.
TATTTCTTTCATCAATTCATATTCTGAAAAAAATGTGTTAGTTTTATTTAAGATATATATTCATATAATAAGCAAGAATTATAATAAATATGTCAATTCACAAATGAGATGAAACACACTTCAAAACACTTGTATTAAGGGAAACTATACAACAAAAATGCTTTCTATTTATTTCCATCGTAACAGGAAAACAAACTAATGAATATAAGCCAAATAAAGAAAATTTAGTTCCAAGAGGGATAAAATTATGAGTATCTTCTTCTCATTACATTTAATCAAACAAAATTAATAATAATAATAGTAATAAAGAAGAATTGTGTTTGCATTACCCAACAATATCTCAAAAGGTTCTCATGTGGTGAAATCATTTTTCTTAATTTCTATTTTATATTCAGGGAGGTTTAGTTATATATAAAACACATCATTAGAGTGGTGAGAATATGTGTGTTCCTCAGTTTTCAATTATGTGATCATATAAATATTAACATTTGTTCAACTAAAAATAAACTCTCAAGAAATGGAAAACAAGACAAAAGAAAAATAATATTTAGTAAATCAAGAATAAAATACAGGCAAAATTGAAATTTGGAATAAAAACTACTATTAACACAGGATTATGTATAAATTAACAATTTAAGCACCATAGATTTTACTGCTAAACATTTGAAATTCTGATACAGTTTTGCAAAGGCATGTTTATATATGGGGAAGTATAACATATTCACAGCATAAAATTTCTGAATTTAACATAACATTCCACATAATTATTAGCAACCTATTTCCTTCAAGTGGTAATATTAATATGAATTCAAAAATACTTTGGTCAATTTCTCTAATAATATGTATTTCTATTTTTAAGAAAGAAATATTATAAATATCCTGATACCAAAAATTAAAAGAAATATACTTTTAAACAATTCAAACTGAGAGAAGCTGTTCAGATAATGCTTCCTATTTACTTTGTATTGTTTTGAGAATACATACGCTTACAGATTTAGGACAAATCTATTAAATACAGACAGAATAATGACTTAAAAAAAAGAGAGATTTGCCTCCACAGAATGATAGTATACAAACTTATGCGCTTAAATATGAAACACTTGAACTACAAAATAAAAACAAGTTGTTACACAGCAGAAATAACATATATAATTTCTAAAACAAATAAAAGCTTTACTTCAAAAACCATTAAAAAAAAATTTTTTTTTAAAGAAAACTTGCATGCTACCAAGACAGATGAATATTTTGATGGATAAAAGTCACTCGTAGTTATATTTGATTCAAATATTACATTAAATTCCTTATAATAACAAATTTAAATATCATACATCATTTAACTAATTTTTGTAAAAGAAAAAAAAATATCTAATATTTTTTAAGCAAATTTTAAGCATTTTTAAGCAAAGGCTCTCCATGGAAAACATTTTAAAGCAAAATGAAAAAAATGGATTCTTTCCCAAATAGAGAGAAAAAGACAAGACTTCCGCATAAAATAAAATTAATAGAAAAATCAATTGTATTAAAAAATGAATAAAATATAAAAAAATACAATACAGTAAAATATTTAAATTACTATTAACATACTAAATGATATTAAAATATTAATATGTGTTGAAAACATAACAAATGCTTCCGTATACTTACAACATAACAAGTTCGGTGTGTACAATTTTAAATATATAAAAATTACTAGCAGTACCCTGCCATGCGTTGCTATGGCGCAGTGTGGTTAAAAAGAAAGAAAAGAGAAAGCACATATTTTTAGTATGCTTAAACATTTGCATTTGAGGTATGATTTTTTATAATAAAAAATTATAAATGTTGTTGTTTCTAATGTCACTTGTCTGACAGTGTCAGATCGAGGTCCACGGAATTCATTGTAGCATTGGGCTAAGATGTATGCCTGTCGTTAGCTATAGCTTTGAGCATCACGCATGTGACAATACAATTTGGCTTGGTTACACCCTGATTTTGAGGGAGGGTCAGGGGCCTCCAACCTCTCTTCCCCTTCCACCAACCTCACGAGAGGACTTGCAGCTCGATGGCTATTCAGAGTACCCCCACGCCGCAAAGATACTATATATTTACAAACATCCATGCTTTCTCCAGGATTTGAACCCAGGTCCTACAACACAGCAGTGAGCATCACTAACTACTATATCAGATGGATTGAAAAATATAAACACAAAAATTTCCTAAACTGATTTCCTACGTAACTTGTTAACCAAATACTTGAAGTTATTATGGGTTATTTTCATCCTTATGTTATGAAACCAAAATTATTTACATTGTCTTCATAGTGGAGACCTCAAGCTTGAGGATAATTTTAAATGGCTCTACTCTAGATCCCTCAAGAGCAAAGGGTAAGTTTTACAATGCTTATGGGTATCTCTGTTAAATCACACTTGTGTTTACAAATGCACATTTCTCCAAACAATGTGATTTGGAAACATGAATTGTACTTCTCTATGTTATACAGGAAATGTTTTCATTCTCCAATATATGTGGCAAGCAAAGTTTTTAATGGATATGGTGGTTCTCCAAAAGTTGAGGCAGTTTAATTTTTCCAGTGGAACAAAACATTCCTTTTGTTTCTCTCTTAAGTTTCAGAGTCGTGCAATAATGACACCCTTCAGTAATTGCGCTGATGAGAACATACTGGCTCAACCAATAATCTTCTGCTGGGTTGCACTGGAATGCAATGCAACTGTTATCGTGTGATTACTCGCCACCAAGTCATGCTTGACGATGAAATGCTGTTTCTCGTTGATATCTTTCAGCCATTTGTAAACCTATTGTATTCCTTTTGTCAAGAACAGAGCAGACCTGATGTTGTAAAAAGCAAATGCTGTGCTCACAAACATGCATCCTAAAGTCTGGTTGCGTCTTCAGGACGTGTCTTCATCTGTTTTTCTCATTTGCTATGCAATTACTCGTTGCACTACTTTTGCATAGTGAATAGGATGACCTAAATTTGATTACCTACAAAGTATTATTTTTATGTACTGAAGCCAATTGACTACACTTAAAAAGAAAAAAAAAATTTGAAACAAAAACATGCAATTTCAAAATGCTGAAAAAAAGGAAAAATGAGGAACAAAAAGAAAGGGCAAAATAAAAAATACTCTTGCTAATGAAATATTTAACTTCAAATGTACATAAATCAACACAGCTCAATTCCAACGCAATGAGAAACAGAACATTTCATTCCACTCCAATGAATCACTCTGAAGAGGTCAATTTTACTAAATAATTTGAATTTAAATGGAAATTAATTGGCAGAGCTCAATTCCTGCCAACTGCTCTGAGAAATGTGTGTGTGTGTGAAGAGAAAAAAATAAATGAAAAACGGGAAAAAAATTAACTATACTCATATAAAATCAACTTTACAGTAAAAGACAGATTAATACCAATGCAATGTAGAAAAAAATAATTAAGGTGACTATGTTAAAAATTTCATTAACACTGGGAAGTAACATCAATGACCAGAGTAACATGTGACAACAAAATCAAATTTGTGCATTGTTTGCAATCATATATTCTTTCATCTCTAACAAAGTTAGGGGAGAAATATAAACCACACATGTGTGGTGGGCTGAATATATTTTCAGTAGAATATGCAAGAAAAATTCAAATATAAACATGGATTTCAAAGCAAAAAATGTATGATGAAGTGTTGATAATTCTTGCGATTCACAATTCAATTAACAACTGTTAACAACAATTTTAAGGGCCTATCTTTATAACAGAGTGTTTTATATCTAGACACAGACTGCTTTTCACATGGACAATTATTATTTGTTGCGTGGGCACTTGCATATTAGCATCATTGAAGCCAAATTGCCACCATGTGAATAACACTATTTTCCACTCAAATCTGACTGATTGGTTCTTTTTCATATAAAAAAATGTTAGAATCAATGTTGTTTTGATATCAAGATGTGATTTGCATGGCACCAGTTTTGTTACGGTGATGCTAATATACAAATAAGTTTGTGTGTTCTAGAACCGTAGTCACAAATTGATGGTACATAAGAAATTTTGCATGATCCGCAGAAAAATTGGGACATTTGTACTTCCATGATATACTTGCGCAAAATCGACACCATCGTTAAAGACACAGCTCACACAATAGCAATGAAATTTATCAAAAAATAACTAAGGTGACTGCCCACATTCAAAATGTAACAGACACTGGAACCTGATTGTTTAAAAATACGAAGATTAAATTTAAAAATATAAAGTTGCAAAACATAAAGGAAAAAAATAAAAATACTAACAAAGTATTTAACTTCAAATGCAAATCAATCAACATAGATATATTCTGATGCAACGGGAAACATAATATTTCATTCCACTTGAACAAATCACTCCAAAGAGGTCAATTTCACCATGATTTTAAATGAAAATTAATTGACAAAACAGAATTCTCCCCAATTGCACTAAGAAAAACAATTCAAAAACTAAATGAAGAACAACGAAAAAATAAACTATACTCACACAAAATTGACACTATGGTAAAAGACACAGATCAATAGCAATGCAATACATCACAAAAATAATAATAATAATTGTAAAATTAAACCTTTGCCCTCATGGACATCAGAGTAGAGCCATTTCTTTAAATTTGGGTATATTTTATTTGTTTAAGACGGCATTTTGATTCAATTAATGTAATTTTTTTTCAGTATAAGACTGCCCCTCAATAATATGTTTTTGATTATTTTATGAACTTATTTATGTACTTTGAAATTATTTTGTTGCTTGCAAAATTATCGCAACCTATTGGTGATATTATATAAAATGTAGCACCTATAGGTATATGTATATAAAATGTTAGCGTGTACAACACATAAAAATCAAGGGTGCAAACTTGGCACAAGTTATTAATAGAGTTGCTGATTGTTGCAATAATATGTAAGTATCTTTTCTTTTATTTATTTGAATTTTATTGTATTATTACTTTTGTAAGCCTCATGGCATACTTTATGGTGCACCAGTCTTTTTAAGCTGACTGAACTACAGCAACATATAGCTGGGTACAGCTAGTTATAACTTAAAATTAAATCTTAAAAAGATATCAAAAATAAAAGAAGGCTATATATTTTGATTAAATTAATATAAACATTTTCGTACAAACACAATATATATATATAAAATATTTATTTTGCTATTCGTATTTCAGACAGACATCAAACGAAATTTAAAAAATTGTCAAAAATAGATAAAAAAACATATTTAAGAAAAATCCTACTGATTAATTTTGCCAAAGACATCGTGATGTGCCAAAAAAATATTTGTGGTAGGTACATAATCAGCAAAAAAAAATATAAGCACTAAAATATAAAAAAACAAAAATTATTTTGAATTAAGGATTACTGGAGAGAAAGATAAAACAGGCTAAAATAACACTCAAAATATTAATTTCATATTGGCAGGCTACCCATTTTTGGCATGATTTTGAAATCACGCCAAATTGTGTGTTGTGGCCAATCTAATGTTACAGTAATGTACAGAATTAAATGTACTTACATATTATCGCAATTTATTGGTGATATTATAGGAAATGAAGCACATGATTGCCAACTAAGCACATAAAAAATTGTAATTGCCAAAGTGGCGAGTTATCTTGAACGTTGGCGATTGTGCAATAATACGCAAGTACTAAATTAAAATTAGTACTTTATGTAAAAGGATCATCTAAAGTATACATCCCAAGCATAAAAATAAATTGAAAAATGAAATACAATACTAACGTTAACTGACATAAAAAGAACAACTATCTTTATCAATGCAAAAGCATAATTTGAAAAAAATAAGGTACTTGCGTATAATCGCAACCTATTGGTGACATTATATGAAACGAAGCACATAATTGCCAATTCAGCACATACATCACATGCGAAATTGGGACTTTCAACTTGGCAGGTTATTTTGAACGTTGGTGATAGAACATAAGTACCAAAAATAATTACAATCTTAAGATCACCTGCTTCATCAATAGGTACTTAAGCCATTTGTCTACTTTGCTCATTCTCCGATGCCTATTCCAGTTTGATATGTAATTACTACCAACACTGCTCTTACTTGGCCAGTATGATGACTCAAGTTAGATTTTCTGTAAAGCAATTTCATGCATTGAAGCCAATTGCACACGCTTAAAATAAAGACATATGAAATAGCAAAACAGCTCCGAGTGGGCCCTGTATCAAAATTCTTTTAGGGGCTCTTTTCAGATATGACACGGCTGATACTGTGGTAGCTATGTACCTGACAAAAGCAAACGATACTTACACATTATGGCAACCTATTGGCGACATTATATGAAATGAAGCATCTGGTTGCCAATTCAACAAAAATCGGGGAAGGAAAAAATTATATATTGAATTAAAAAAAAGGATTACGGAAGAGAAAGATAAAATACTAATATTCATGATATTAATTTCATACAATCTAAAACGGAAATAAAATACTAACGTTAATTGCAGTGATAAAAAAACTGAAATACCCTTACCAATAAGAAGTTTTGGTTTGTCAAAATTATAATGTTCGCTTTTTAAAGAATTAATAAATTCTGCGAGAAATTTCTTAAAAAGTAAGCTGTCATTTGTAAGCAAAATCACAAACATAAACATTCCGCGTTAATACTATCCAAATGTTGCCAAAGCTATAAAACAAAATTTTATTTGTTAAAAGAATAATCATTAAAAAAAATGATTTATTCGAAAAACAATCCTAAATAAGTATCAAAGAAAAAAATTGGGTAAATATTCCAACCGATAAACATAGCTAAAGTAAAAATATGTAATATAATCGGGTAAAGTATAAATTTTCAACTTAGTGAGAAACGTGATATCATATGACGTCACAACACTGGAAAATCACTTAAAAATTAAATTTTAAAAAATTTAGAAAGAATTACGAAATAATAAGTACGTAAGAACCCGTCCGGATTCATATGTAAATGTTATGTGAAAATTTCAGAGGAAATGGTCCAGTAGTTTCAGAGATTAGCGGCTTTGAACAAACACACATAACATTTTTATTTATATAGATTATAAACACAGGACTATATATAAATTAACCATTTCATCATCACAGATCTTACAGTGGATAATTTAAAATTCTGAAATGGTTTTGCAAAGACATGTTTAAATATGCAGGAAAACATTAAACACATAAACCCTAAAATATCTGAATTCGATATGCAACTACACATAATTATTAGAATCCTATTTCCTTCAAGTGGTAATATGAAAAAAAAAAAAAAAAGAGTACATTCTTTAAAAATATTTCTATTAATTTAACTAATAATAAATATTAATATTTTTAAGAAAGAAATGTTATAAATATCCTGACACAAAAAAAATTAAAAGAAATATATTTCAAAACAATTCTAACTCAGAGAAGCTGTACAAAAAATGCCTTCGATTTATTTTGTATTGTTTTGGGAATACATACACTTAGAAATTTAGAACAAATCCAGACAAATTAATGACTTAAAAAAAAAGAGGGATAAACTTAGAATATCTGTCCTCAATTTAATAAAGCATTGTGTGTGTGTATATTTTAAAAACTAACTACAAGAAAATGTATGGAACATGATCATCTTCTGGTATTGTGCGATGCACAATAGGTTTCATTTTAGACATGAGCAAGTCACTTTCTCCTGGTCAGAATATTTATTAGGGTCAGCTAAATCAGCTATAAAATGCTTGAAAATAGTGGAGAAATTATGTTACTGAGTTTGAAATAATTAATAAAGATTTGTTAAAATGTGGGTGAAAAAATAAACACTTGATACTCTGCTTAGAACTGAATCTGTATAATTCAAAATTTCACCAACTTTTTTTCAGTGCATAATCTGAATACTATATTACATTAAAAAAAGGGCTTCTCAAATTCCCTCTACATATATTTCATCTAAAAAAGCAGAATTATTAATATGTAAATTTTTTAATCTTAAAAAGGAATATATTTCACTTCCCCTGAAATTGAGGGAAGCTGTTCGAGAAACACCTTTTACTGATTTGTAATGTTACAAGAATACTTAAGAATACACTTTAGTAATTCAAACATGTATATAAACAAATAAACTTTTAAGAAATTTAGGAAAAAAAAGCATTATTTTTCAATAGACACCAGTGTCTCACAATTCTCGCGTGTGGTGAAATAACTTTTTCTCCATCTTCAGAATACACAAATTCCAGCTTTTAAATTATAAATAAAATACTTCAAAATAGTAGTGCATCTATTAGAGTCTTAAATTTTTAAACTAATAATACAAAAACTATGTTCACCCAAAATAAAAATTTCAAAACAACAAGATGAAGGCAAGTGAAAAAATTGAAGGTAAAGTCAATATTTAACATAAAAAGTACTATTTGACACAGCATGTTTAAATTTACAATTTGAGCTACATAGAATTTACTGTGGATTATTTAAAATAAGGAAAAGGCATGTTTTATATGAGGAGTAATAATATTATTTATACACTTGCTTGGTTAAATTCCTCAGTTCTATATACAATTCCAGATATTTGTTAGAAACCTTATTTTTTCAAGTGAGAGAGATAGGATTAAAACATTCATTAAAAACATTTTTCTGAATCATGAAAACATATATATATATATATATTAAAAAATAGTTTTAATTACCATATCAATATAATAAATCAATGGAATATGTTTTAAAACAATCCTGACCGAAGGAGGCTATACAAGTTATGCATTCCATTTATTTGTATATTTTTGGGAATACATATAAGCTTACAGATCTAGGACAAATCCAGAAAATACACACACACACAAACAGAATAATAATTTAAAACTCTGACCGGAACATCAATTTTTTCCCCATTCTGAGGAACATCCGTCTGACAGACGGGTGTGCAAATTTTTTTGAGTTTTATTACCCTAATAACTAATCCTGATCGCTCATGAAATTGAGTATGGCTCAAATAAGATGTGTGGGGTTAAATCAAGAACAATTTTTTTTCTCAAGATATATACATTAGACAATTTATTGAAAAACATGAAACATATAAATGAAAATATAATTTTTAAGTCTTTATGAGGAACACTATATTAATACATTTTTATCCACAGAATTGTGACTAGTATTTTTATGAAAAATGATTAGAAATTATTTATATTCACATGTACAAATAAATAAAAATAATAATACCCAAAATGAAAAAACTCTAGGAATATCCATCTGATAGATAAGAAAATCACACATATTGCGAGTTGAAAAAAATTACCAAGTACCACCACATAATCCTCTCACTGTGTAGAGTCCAACTGAAGATGTCAAGGCAGCCCACCCTAAAAATCACACCAAAGCAAATCATACTCGTCTGAGAGACGGATGTTCCAGTCAGAGGGTTAAAAATCAGAGAAAATTTTCATTACCTTGCTGCAATTTAATTAAACATCACTTATCTCAAAATTAATTATAAAAGTTTTTGGAGGTATGATTATCTTCTGGTATTCTGCAATGCATTACAGGTTTCTGATGTTAACAAACACTTTCCTCCCATTCAGCATGTTAAATGGTAGTAAAATATCACCTATTTTAAAATATTTCATTAAAATTATTTTGAAAGCACACATTTAGAATATAGTTGAATAAGGATTTCTTTAAGTATGGGAGAAAAAAATATGAGCACCTCATAAGTATTTCGAATTGATTTTGCAATTCTTGATTTTATAGGCAACATTTTTTCATCAGTATTAAATATGAATACCATGATACACTAAAAAAGTGTTTGCCAGATGCACCTGATAAAATTCTTTACCTAATAAAGGAGAATTAACAAAAATATGAAAATTTATAATTGAGTAGAAATATGTTTCACAGAATTCGGGATTGAGGGAAGTCTACAGATTATGATCGCAGACTCATGGGTACCGTTTCATGAGTTTGAGCCCGAGAGATACGAAATATCCACTGTGTAAAGAAGCAGACGCAAGTTATATACACCTGTCCTCTTTCACAGACCTCCCATTTTCAAGGTGTGGTAGTTTGAAAAGGGGGTTCTACCTCAGGTGTTTTCCAAGTACTTCGACCAGAGGTTCATCAACAATAGCCCTTATGCAGCTTTATAGTGCAACGTTAATAAATACTGACTCACTTGAGGGAATGTATTCAACATGCCCTTCCTATTTATTTAATATGATTACAGAAAACATAAGCATCCACATTAAGGAGTAATTTAAACGAGAAAACTTGATTAAAAAGGAGATAAAATATAATATTTATCTTTAAATTATATTTACACAATTGGTTGATTCTTTCATTAGCCTTCCATGCATCACACTTGCACAATGTTTCTAACTACTACCACCTCATTCCCCTTGCAGATAAATTTTCAAGATATTTTAAAAATGCATAAAATATTTTTAAAAAATTATGTGGATACTAACTTACTCAATTGTAAATTGAAAATGAGTTTTTATACTAAAAGATTTCAAATCACGCTCACTGGATAAAATGTATGCTTTCAATAAACAGTTCCAATGTATAAAAAAAAAACTTTTCCCTTCACGCAAAACATATGAACAGTAATATGCTTAAAAAAATTTTTGTGAATTTCATATAGGATATATACTAATCATTTGATAAAAGTATTATATTAAAAGTCAATGAAATGATGAAATATACTTCAAAACACTTGTAACGGAGAGAATCCACACACACACAAATCCTTCCTATTTACTAGCATTGTTTCATGAAAACAAGTTAACACATTAAGGCCAAATGAATTAATTCTGAAAATTTTATTTTAAAAAAGGTAAAATTATGAGTATTTTGCTTCCATTATATTTAAATAATCATAATGAATTATAAAAATTTAAAAAACAAAGGATTGTGGTTTCATTACCCTACAATGCCTCATAAGTTTCTCATGTGGTGAAACCATTTTTCTTACTTTCTAATTTATATTCAGAATGTTTAAATTACTTATAAAACACTTTAATAGAGTAGTGAGACTACATTACTCAGTTTTAAATTCTCAACATACAAATACATAAAATTTGTTCAACTTAAAATAAACTCTGAAAACGGAAAACAAGACAATTAGTAAATCAAAAATATTATTGGAGAAATTAAAAACTGGAATAAAAATTGCTATTCACCACAGAACTATCTACAAATTTAGTACAAATCCAGAAAATACAGACATTAAATTTTAATTAACCGTTATAATTTATATAATTTTTAAGAGTACAAAAGGTGTATTTTGGCTATACAAGTTTTAAAACGAGTACAGTTCAATTTAAAAAGTAGTACAAATCTATCTAAAAGGAGTACGTTAGTTACCTTATCAACAACAAATGTATTGGAAGTCAATTTCACAATTCATTGTTATAAAATGATGGAAGATCACAGGACTTATTTTTGTAATTGTATTTTTAAAAGTTTTTCCATGAAAACTAAGCAATTTCTAGAACAACACCTCAAACCAACTCCAGCTCGACCCTGCCTTAGCAAGTGAAAATGCCTTCTTTTGTTTGTCAATGTTATGGCATTACAGACTGCATCATATAATTTAGATGCTTGTTTTATATCTTCTACATCAATCTGTTAGTTTGAATTTAAAATTATGTGAAATTCTTAATGTTCGCAACACACAATACCCATTATGATTTTTTTAATATATAAATATGTAGTCAATTACATTATTATGCTGACCATTTAACATTAGGTATAACTTGATGCAGAAATTTTCTGAATTTTAAAATAAATTTTTAAAAAACTATTGTAGATATAATCATAATTTTTCATTCCGGAATTTCAGTTTCTCAGCTTTGCTTCTAATGCAGTACCTATTTGTATTTTCATCAATTCTTTTGCTCTAACATGCAGTTAACCAAATTGTATGAAATTTACAAAATATATTAAAATGCTAAGTGTATAAATTAGAACTTAATATTATATTCGAATTGTTAGTGCTGTATGGGGTAAATAATTTTACCACTGCATATGAACTATACATAAATTTTTTCAAAATTTTTAAATGAAATTTCTATAATAAGATTCTTAGTTTTGTATGATTGAGGTTACAAAAATATCCACATTTTAATTCTCACTTGTTCTTTTAGTTAGCCTTTAAAAAGATAAATGTTGAGGAATTTTATAAAAATAGGTACTTTTTAAACTGAATTTAAAAGTTGATATTTATATTTATTTATATGTGTAAATGTCAACTGTAAATGTATGTGGATATTTTGATTACTATTTATTCAAATATAATAAGTTTAAAAAAATATGAATTTCTGGGAAAAATCCTTACATTCATATTCTCTCTTTTGAAGTAAACTGAAGTTCCAGCATTTCTAAAATTCAAATATAATCTCGTGTATCTTACCAATACCTAAGGTGGCTCCTTAAAACACCTGGTTTTTGAAATTTTTAAAAAAAAGTAATGAATCTAAATTATTATTTTTTTGTCAGTTGTTATTTTATTGAAGTGTAAGAAATTTTCCAAATAACTTGATGCAGATGTTTAAAAATTATTCAATTTCAGTAGTTGCAAAGTTAAAAAGGTTTCCAAATTTTAAAGTGTTTGGTGTTTTATTATTATTTTTTTACATCTTATAATGAAATAATCATGTTTTAAAAACTGAAAGCATTGGTTAAGATAAGAAAAATGAAGCAACAGAATATACTTAAAAAGTAATTTGTCTAACTATAATAAAATAGCAGATTACCCTACCATGCCAATCCTGTTTTAAAGCTTGGAAATTTAATATAAAACCGGGAAAGGATTTATAATATATTTCCATTTATGCTTTGGGATTTTTCAAACTCTTTAAAATCTCAAATCAAGCCTAACAAACAAACACTAATATTGAGCTAAAGAAATTCTTCCCTCGTGTCAGAACAATAGAGTTCCCTGCAAGCCATAAAACTTCCTGTCAGTTTATTTTGTTTACCCCAATTATCTTTCAAGATGTTAAACCTTACAAGCGGGAAGGATTTTTGGACAAATACCTTTTTGTTTTTTTTTCTTTCTATAATTTAGGAAAAATATAAATGTTACTGATATCAATTCTAAAAATTGTTTTCCCAGAGGTATTATAATCTCTGGTTTTTATGCTAATTTTTTGGAATATTTAATATATGTGTTAGAGTAAGAGCCAAGTCTGTAAATAAGTAATGCTGTGTGGTAGCTAGTTTAGACAATATAAATAAGATGACCAACCGGCCCTCCTTGGCTATGTTCTGTCCTTCTAAAAAGTCCTCCTCTTTTCAATATTTTTAAAACTGATCTGTTAATCTCTGTATTCAGAGACATTTAAATCAAACATGTTTCCGCAAAATGTCGCAACAAATGGTCTGGAAACAAATATCACAGGAAATAAGTTTTAAATGGTATTTGACTTTGTGGCAAATAAATTGGGTAGATATAGAAAAAATTACGTTGAGTTTTTATCAAAAGAAATGCCTAATATTAAAATCGATGACAATTGTCTATTTGAAGTAGAAAGAAGACTGAATGTATATTTAATTCTAATAAATTAGAACAAATGGAAAATCAACAAGCTGAGAAATTGGTAAAAGACGGGTGAAATTACTTAAACCATTTCAAAAATGAACACATTCCATATGAAAATGTAATTATTCTTGTTGACTTAATGTGCTAGGCTGCCCTAGAACCAATGCAGCAGTTGGAAAGTTTTTTTCAGTTGGTAATGATTTTGTAAAGTGGACTAGTGAGAAATCAAAAATTGAATAATAATATTTTAGCTACAGTGCCACTGTAAAATTCAGTATTAAGGAAGGATATTTTTTTTGCCTTAACTTTGATATATTAGGAAAAGAGTTGACAAAAAATTCCTACCAATGGAAAATACTAGCTTAAGATTTATCACCAAAAAGAATGCTGTAATTAAGAGTACTTTTGTTTTAGAATTAATAAAACGTTTCATATATTCTTAATAGATATCCATTATATAATGTATATTTTCATATTGTATATCGCCTTTAAATAATGTTGGGAATGAAATTATAGTTTTTCAAAAATAAATCTTCACATCAAATTTCAAAAGAAGTGATTATCCCACGATACATGCACACAAATAAGCTGCAAGTTAAATAGTATTACTAGAAAGAAGAAATTAACTGACCATCACACACAAAAAAAAAAAAAATGTTGAGAAGAGAATGGCATATTTGTTCTGGATTACGCGGGAAGATGCGCATATAAACAAGACAAACGTTTCATCCCCTTTTAGATACTGGTTGATGGCGGTCACATGTTTCCGTAACGTTTGATCACGTGATTGAAAGTCATCGGGGAGGCGGTAACTTCTGGTACAATAGATGTATAAACAAGATGTTATGGGGTCACAACCAGATACTGCTCTTTTTTTTTTCTTCTCACGTTTTGTCTTCACGGATTACGACATGGAACTCCCCACTGACCAGGCCACAATTATGGACTATGCACAATCGGTACCATTGCCCTCTTCAGGATCCTCCACACCACAAGTTTCGCACTGCTACAGTCGGTCGAAAAAATAGCTGAGCACCGTGACCCTTTTAAAAAATGATTGAAAATGGAAAACTACCTTTTTTGAATTGAAAACCATCTCATTTGAAACTAATCATGGGAACCATCTCGTTTAAAATTAATCATGAAAACTATCTCATTCGAATTAAAAACCCTCTCATTTTAAATGAATCACCATTTCGTTTGAAACGAAAACCCTCTCATTTGAAAGGAATCGACATCTCATTTGAAAGGAATCGACATCTCATTTGAAAGGAATCGACATCTCATTTGAAACGAAGCACCATTTCGTTTGAAACAAAATCATCTCATTTGAATTGAAAATCATCTCGTTTGAATCGAAAATCATCTCGTTTGAATCGAAAATCATCTCGTTTGAATCGAAAATCATCCTGCTTGAATCGAAAAATCATCTCGTTTGAATCGAAAATCATCTCGTTTGAATCGAAAATCATCTCGTTTGTAACCATCTCGTTTGAATCGAAAACCATCTCATTTGAAATAAATCACCCTCGTTTGATACGAAAGCATCTCTCGCTCTGGAAATGAATCAAGAAAACCATCTCTTATTTGAAACAAAAACCCTCAACGCCGTATTTTTGTGTCGTTCCCACCTTCTGTTCAAAACGGCTCTTTTTTCTATGAGAGAGACTCTTGTGCATTTTCACCAATTTTTATATATCCAACACGCATTCAAGGTTTCACCCAAAAGTAAAGTTTTAAATGGCTCTTTTGTATGAATCTCATCCCTTTTTTCACCCACTCTTTTTATTCCAATGTCGCATGTAGGGTCTTAAATTGAATGTATCATGAATGCATCCCCCAGAGTAGTAGGGAGGTATGGACAAATACAATTTTTTCAGATTTCTCCTAAAAATATTTTTTCACGGGGCGAGAGATAAAATTTTCATGCCACCCAGAGAGACAATTTAGACAGGGGGTAATCCACAAATGAAATGTAGACATCTGGAAGGACTATCGACAATGAAATTCGTGACATGTCAAAATGAAATTCGTGATATTTCAAATGAAATTCGTGACATGTCAAATGAAATTCGTGACATGTCAAATGAAATTCGTGACATGTCAAATGAAATTTGTGACATGTCAAATGAAATGTGGTGGCCCTTGGTGAGAAAACGGGATGCTAACCCAACGAGACAAGTGCTTCTCCTCCAAACTTGGTGTGAAAAAGCAAGGAACAAGCCACCTCAACGAGACAAGCTCTCCAATCTCGGTGTGTGAAAAGCAGACTACCATTATCACGCAGAAGTCTCATTTATATTTGATGCATTCCAATCTTGGTGTACATGACCTCGAAATGTAACCGGAGTCGACTCCGATCCCCCAATTTCGGATTTGAAGATTTGGCCAAAAACATTTACCGGATAAGACCGCTGGTGAATCTGAGAATATAAATCACTCTAAATCCTGACAGTCTTGACAAACGTTTAGCATGCTCCATGACAATAAGGACTGATTTAAGGCTGTGATGGCTTCCTGGCCTTTTATACTCCAGTGGTGTCACGTGAAACGATTCCCTATTGGCTGATGCAGCACAAGTTTTAAAAAGCCAGGCTCTTCAACGTTGGCATAGTGTGTTTTGAAAAGGGGGACCGAGTCGACTCGATCCCCCTTTTTTCGGTAAAAATTTTTTTTTGCACTCACTCACCTCTTACCAGATGGCTGCCTGTTTAGATTCAGCTCGCCGCTTGTTAAAATGCTGCAGGTAACGCGTACCGATACGTTTACCATGGTGCACTCGAAATGTCAAAATTCTCGTGCACCCCATCGTGCAGGTGCGGTCAGGCAGGGGTGCGGATCATTCAAACTCCGTGGGAAATAGGCAGCGTTTGCCGGATGGTGAAAAGTCCCAGCTTTTCAAAAATGTTTCTGCTGGTCGGATCCCTGATCGACAATGAGAAAGCCCCTCGGTTTCGGGCCAGGGGTGACAAAACTCGCTCTGGACGCAGAAAAGACAGGTATTCCCCAGAGGCACGGATCCGGGCGCAGGTGGCTTTTCAGCCTGAGCCGTTCGTTAATGTACCGTTTAGATCGGCCGTCTTTGGAGGTCGAGGAGGTTGGAGTGATCCACCGTGATGCAAATCACTTCCGGTCCTTGCCATCCTCCGAATGCTGGCAATGGACAATTGATCGGGACAGGCTACCACCATGGTGAAACACATTGGCGTGGGCGAAAAAGGCTAGAGAAGACATACTGCTGTACAGAGTGAGAATGTCTCTGGTGGCTGAGTCGCCTGCCTTTTATACTCGACTGGCCACGTGAATCGATTCCATTGGCTGATACTTTTCTAACCTTAAATCAGTGTAACCAGACATCTTGTGGATATTTTTTTAATACTATTGATAGACATCTTCTTGATACTTTGCAACTTTAAAGGAAATGTTTCACTTGCACACATGAGACGAGCCCACTAAACTTTTGCACGTTCCACACTCACAGGTGAATCCAATCTTGGTGCATTACTATCAGCCAATGTTAACCTTCTACAGCATCCATTGGGGAAATTAATAAAAGTTTTGAAATGGGCTCTCCAATCTTGGTATTACTATTTGCCTCGAAAAAGGGGACCGAGTCGACTCGATCCCCCTTTTTCCGGGCCAATGTCCATTTTTTACTGTGTCAATACCGTCACTTTGTAGCTCCATTCCGCATGCAGCTTGTTAAACTGCTGCAGGTATTTGGCATATTGGTAAGATTTTACCATGGTGCAGTACGAAAGGCCCTTTCTTCTCGTACACCCCTTCATGCACGGGGTTGGAAAGCACCCATCGCAAATGTCTTTGAATGGGGGCAGCGTCTCCAGAGCCATGGCAAACAGACCGAACTCTTGAAATATTTTTTGTTGCTCCGTTCCCTTGACCACCATCAGGCCCCCGTTGCCTCGCCAGCTGACTCAAACTTGCCCCTGTGCTAAAAAGGGGCAGGTATTCCCACGGGCAGCACCCCTTGGGTAACGGGTGGTGGACCAGACGTAGAAGACGAGCATTTCGTGGCAGTTGGATCGAACCTCTTGGGCTTGACGCTTCTGTCTGGCATAATTCACGGTGATGTCAATCACTTTGGGATCGCTGCCATCCCTGGGAATCGTGGCAATGAACAATTCGATAGGTACGGCTTGCCCCTCGTGATGAAACACGTGGGCATGAGCAAAATAGGCTGGTTGGACTCATATTGGCATATACAAGTTGCTTCAAGAAAAGCAGAATGAGGCTAACGACGGCTCGCTTTATATATGCTCGAGGAGCGTGACGTCAGGAGAGCCCGCTTCCCAAGGGTAGAGACCCACCATGCCAAGGGACATTGTCGTTCCCTGATGCATTTCCCAATCGTCCAACCACGTCAACCATGTCAAGTGTACACGTCTGCGACTCGCGCAGTCTGTAAAATCCAAAAGGTACGCTCCGTATTTCGAGGCTGGATACGCATCCCAACCTCGGCAAGACGGGGAACGACCCACTTGAAAGAATCCCAACTCGACCCCTGGTCCCACGTCAGATTCAAATGACTCCTCGTAAACACAATCACCGTTTTTCCAAACGATCGAGGAAATGTGTGCACACCAAAAGTTGGGTTCAAACAGGATGGTATATGATAGTCTTCTCGTAATACGTGATTCGATCCGGCCACCGACCCAGATTTCAAACACGATCGTGGTGCGATGTCGACACTGGTCCAATAAATTTTGCAACCGAAACCATTTTTTACAGGCTCTTGTCTCCAGTTTGGTATTTTTCTGACAAAAAAAATGAGACTTGATTCAGCAAACATGAAATTTATTGACAATAAATATTTACAAAAAATATTTACACATTAAAAATTATTTACATTAAAAAATATTTACATGCAAGACAAAAACAATTGTACAGACAGATCCAACGGTTTAATCACTTTAAAACCCAGTGGTTTTTCACATTCTTTTCAATCGGGCATGGTCAAGTCCATGGGTGTTTCTTGGCTGCTCAGTGGCCAACCTGTTTCAAATTGATCCAAGAACGAGATGAGACTGTTACTCCTTGCCAAACAGGGAAGGCACTGCATCTAGCACCGGGGTTCTTGGTTGCGGGCTACTTGAATCTCCTGTGGCGAGTAGCTCAAATACGGACGACATGATTCGGATCCATTGAAAAGTCGTCCGTAAGGGTCGGCTCACAAGTCTCGACCGCAGGTGGATCTGGTAAAAGGAATTGTACAGATGGTTGAGTGACTGGTGGATCTGGTATCCGTAATAGGGTGAGGTGTCGTCAGCTCAGGTGGCGCTTTTGATCTGCACAGTTGAAACAGGTATTTGCAATAGGGCTGAGGTGTGATCTGGTAGAAATAGCTGCACAGGGCTGAGAGAGACTGGTGATCTGGTATCTGCACAGGTAGAGGCAGGTGTCGCCAGCTCAGGTGTCGCAGATATCTGCACAGGGGGCTGAAGCTCTGGAATCATCACGGGTTGAGGAGAGGTCAAGGCAGTTGTAGGTCTGCACCACTGGATCCCTCTCTGTTCAGAGGGGGTCTGATGATGGGTGTGGATGATCACTTTGGGATCTGTTTTGAAGCCTGTGTTCTTTGGAGGAGTGGTCCGGGCTGTTCTTCCAAAAGATCGTTTCATGTTCTCTGCAGGGACATGCGCCGGGAGTCGGAGGTAAGTAGCTTGTAGGCCTTTGATCAAACCGTTTCATTTTTTCTAAAATCTCCAAGCAAATCCTATCTCCATGAGCTGGGAGAATGGTTTCGGGATGGTCCAAACCAAACACAGTCTTATGAACCGTCAACAAGATATAACGCGTTCCAGCTGGATCGGATACGCCGTGTGGGGCTCCAACACCATTCGATGATAGAAGACATCTTTCAAACGGCTCAAAGCTTCTCCTCCTAAAACAAATTGGGATTGGCTGACACCTGAGACTGGAGGAGGGAATCTATGGATGAGCATGGGCACGTGGGTCGTTTGAATGAGGTGAATCTCTCCCTGTTTTTGACTCACGTCCGAAAGCCAAACGTAAAAATCCTTTTTGACAAAAAATACAAAAGAAAGGAGTAAATGCACACCATCCTTCTTGTCGGTGTTTTTCAGGGGGTCGGTCTGGGATTTCTCTCAACAGTCCTTTGGAGATTTTCCACAAGACATCGTCGGCCCACCGTTCACGTGTTGCCTCCCAGGATGGCCCGCTTGAAATTATCCACCCGCGCCCTTGGGGACCAATTGCCGCTGCAAAACAAGACAAACACGCCTTCGTGTTGGGTTCCTGGTGTAAATGATGCAAGCACGACTTGGCCCTTGCCGAGCGGCAGCATACCTGCCAAGCGTCTGGCTTCTCGGCAAAGCGTCACGGGCACCACGGTCGTGAAATGCGCTCGGGGAAGGCATCGATTTGATTCATAGTGCTGGCAGAGGCAACTGATGGAAAGCGTCGAGACGTGTCGACCTTTTACTTTCAAACAGGATGTGGGCGAAGCCATCAGTAGCCAATCTTGCTCGACGAATGAAAAATGGGATTGATGGGTTGGTGGAGAATGGCACACATGCCTTGCACGGCAATCCAACGATGACAATGGGTCTGATTACAAAACGGACATTGCCCCAACTCGCGTCCGTTGGAATTTAAAAGCATCATGGGAGTCTGCTTGAATGGACTCGAGGCTCCATTGGCTTGAATCTCCTTAAATGTTTGTTAGAATGGGAGCCTGGTGACACAAATGCAGCCCTTCGACATTGGAGGTAATGTAAAAATTTAAACAGTTCGTTTGGGACATTTCCGATCCATGGCATACGAGACGACCTGTTGGTCAGCGTGAAACCTTGGCTTTGATACACGATACGCTTTCAAACCTTGGCTGTGGTGGAAAAAGACTTGCATATTCCTGGGAAGTGGGCATCAATTGCTGTGCATAAGGGGGTCTCTGAAACACTCTCTTGAAATGGGGCCTTGGATACGGGGGTTTGAAATGGGCTTTTGATACGGGGGTCTGAAATCGGGTCTGCGATACAACCTGATCTCGTGGTCTTTTGATCCATTTCTGTCTTTCCTCTTCCCCGTCTTTTCCCTGGATCGTGGAGAATGCTCTCACGAATGATGAAGCCACCTTCAGGTGCCTTCTTTACACGGGATTCGCAAAGTAAAACTTGAGGTGATTGTGAATCCACGGAAGCAAATCTTTGAAAGTGGGAACCGTAGATTGTTCCATGGGTGGCAAATCTTTCAAAGTGGGAACCGTAGATTGTTCCATGGGTGGCAAATCTTTCAAAGGTGACTCGGAAACCGTAGATGGTTCCATGGGTGGCAACGACTCATAAATCCGCTTGATCTTACGGCTCATGGGATGGAGAAGCACTGGAGTCGGTGGCAAAGGTGAAATAGGTGTTGGGCACACCAAACATGTCAATAAAATCATCATAGTTCAGAATTCATTTTGCAGGAATGAGTATCCTGAGATGAGTGTTTTCTTAAACTCTACTGTCCAAAAATATTTCATGGCTTAAAAAAAAATTTTTTTTTTTTTACTAAGAGTATAATAGTTTGACAGGCTCGTTGCAATTCATTCACTCTCAGTACTTTTCTAAGAGTCATCATGTGGTTCAAAAATTTCCCGCCCCCATCAACACTATCCATTGGCCGCTAAGTGGTTGGAAAAGATGGCAAGCTCTACTTTTAGACTGGTGGACGTTGAGCCCCTACTCGGTCATCCAAACTGTACGAATTTGCGCTAAAAGATTCGACAACCTCGTCATTCAAGGTAAAAAACGTGTTGCCGGCCCAAATAGGTATCCAGTCATGACGCAAAGATATCCAACTGGTGACTCCTGACGTGTTCTTTTAACATTTGAATGCCGAACTGTCGTCGTTGGCCACGAGAGTTTCC
Source organism: Trichonephila inaurata madagascariensis (assembly GCA_019973955.1). NCBI lineage: Eukaryota > Metazoa > Arthropoda > Arachnida > Araneae > Nephilidae > Trichonephila > Trichonephila inaurata. The sequence continues at coordinate 113,653 of BMAV01005421.1, forward strand.
GCTTTTCACCAGTCTCAATGGGTGTGACGTCTCTCGCGTCTTTCTGTTAACATAACCTCTATAAGTTCTTGACGGCTACGATTAATGGCAAAACTTTTCCAAACCCAATACCAAGAAGATAAACAAAGATATTATGCAAATGAGATTTACTATAAAAGGATAGAAGCTTTGATGATAGGATATATCGTGGCAAACTTAGATTTAGCGCGGCAGGCTCAGAGATAGTAGTGTGGAATCATTCTGATCGATAGCGTGACAAAGCTTAGTGTGAAATCAGGTACATAATCAGCAAAAAAAAAAAAAAAAATATAAGCACTAAAAATATAAAAAAAAAACAAAAATTATTTTGAATTAAGGATTACTGGAGAGAAAGATAAAACAGGCTAAAATAACACTCAAAAATATATTAATTTCATATTGGCAGGTTACCCATTTTTGGCATGATTTTGAAATCATCACCAAATTGTAAGTTGTGGCCAATCTAATGTTACAGTAATGTACAGAATTAAATGTACTCCTACATACATCGCAATTTATTGGTGATATTATAGAAATGAAGCTTACCATGATTGCCAACTAAGCACATAAAATTGTAATTGCTAAAGTATGAAGTTATCTTGAACGCTATGACAGTAATAATACGCTAGTACTAACAATTAAATTAGTACTTTATGTAAAAGGATCATCTAAAGTATACATCCCAAGCATAAAAAATAAATTGAAAATGAAATACAATACTAACGCTTAACTGACATAAAAAGAACAACTATCTTTAATAATGCAAAAGCATAATTTGAAAATAAGGTACTCTTGGTGAGATAATCTAACCTATTGGTGACATTATATGAAACGGCACATAATTGCCAATTCAGCACATACATCACATGCTTAAATGGGACTTTCTAACTTGGCAGGTTATTTGAACGCTGGTGATAGAACATAAGTACCAAAAAATAATTACAATCTTAAGATCACCTGCTCTATCAATAGGTACTTTGCCATTTGTCTACTTTGCTCATTCTCTGATGCTCATTCCAGCTCTTTGATATGTACTACCTCTCGACTGCTCTCTTACTTTGGCCAGTATGATGACTCTCGTTAGATTTTCTGTAAAGTACTTCATGCATTGAAGCCAATTTCGCACACGCTTTTAAAAATAAAGACATATGAAATAGCAAAACAGTCTGGTGCGGGCCCCTGTATCAAAATTTTTTTAGGGCTTCTTTTTCAGATATGACACGGTTGATACTGTGGTAGCTATGTACCTGACAAAGCAAACGATATTTGAAGACACATTATGGCAACCTATTAAGTATATTATATGAAATGAAGATCTGGTTGCCAATTCAACAAAAATCGGGAAGGAAAATTATATATTGAATTAAAAAGGATTACGAAGAGAAATAAAATACTAATATTCATGATATTAATTTCCATACAATCTAAAGCAGAATCTAAAAACGAAATAAAATACTAACGCTTAATTGCAGTGATAAAAAAAAACTGAAATACCTCATCAATAAGAAGTTTTATTGTCAAAATTATAATGTCGCTTTTTAAAGAATTAATAAATTCTATGCAGAAATTTCTAAAAGTAAGCCGTCATTTAGGCAAAATCACAAACATAAACATTCGCTAATACTATCCGTTAAGCAAAATGCTGCCAAAGCTATAAAACAAAATTTTTTATTTGTTAAAAAGAATAATCATAAGAAAAATGATTTATTCGGAAACAATCCTAAATAAGTATCAAAGAAAAATTAAATATTCCAAACCGACAAACATATATACATGCTGTATGTAATATAATCGGGTAAAGTGGCAATTTTCAACTTAGTGAGAAACGATATCATATGACGCCAAATACTTGGAAAAATCACTTAAAAATTAAATTTTAAAAAATTTAGAAAGAATTACGAAATAATAAGTACGTAAGAACCCGTCCGGATTCATATGTAAATGTTATGTGAAAATTTCAGAGGAAATGGTCCAGTAGTTTCAGAGATTAGCGGCTTTGAACAAACACATAACATTTTTATTTATATAGATTATAAACACAGGATCATTATATAAATTAACCTATTTCTATCATCACAGATCTTACAGTGGATAATTTAAAAATTGAAATGGTTTTGCAAAGACATGTTTAAATATGCAGGGAAAACATTAAACACATAAACCCTAAAATGTCTGAATTCGACATGCAAACGCACATACCTTCATTAGGAATCCTATTTCCTCTCAAGTGGTAATATGAAAAAAAAGAGTACATTCTTTAAAAATATTTCTTTATTAATTTAACTAATAAATAACATAATATTTTTATGAAAGAAAATGTTATAAAATATCCTGACACAAAAAATTAAAAGAAATATATTTCCAAAACAATTTAACTCAGAGAAGCTGTACAAAAAATGCCTTCGATTTATTTTGTATTGTTTTGGGAATACATACACTTAGAAATTTAGAACAAATCCAGACAAATTAATGACTTAAAAAAAAAAAAAAAAAAAAGAGGGATAAACTTAGAATATCTGTCCTCAATTTAATAAAGCATTGTGTGTGTATATTTTAAAAACTAACTACAAGAAAATGTATGGAACATGATCATTCTTTTCTGGTATTGTGTTACGCACAATAGGTTTCCATATTTTAGACATGAGCAAGTCACTTTCTCCTGGTCAGAATATTTATTAGGGTCAGCTAAATCAGCTATAAAATGCTTGAAAATAGTGGAGAAATTATGTTACTGAGTTTGAAATAATTAATAAAGATTTGTTAAAATGTGGGTGAAAAAATAAACACTTGATACTCTGCTTAGAACTGAATCTGTATAATTCAAAATTTCACCAACTTTTTTTCAGTGCATAATCTGAATACTATATTACATTAAAAAAAGGGCTTCTCAAATTCCCTCTACATATATTTCATCTAAAAAAGCAGAATTATTAATATGTAAATTTTTTAATCTTAAAAAGGAATATATTTCACTTCCCCTGAAATTGAGGGAAGCTGTTCGAGAAACACCTTTTACTGATTTGTAATGTTACAAGAATACTTAAGAATACACTTTAGTAATTCAAACATGTATATAAACAAATAAACTTTTAAGAAATTTAGGAAAAAAAAGCATTATTTTTCAATAGACACCAGTGTCTCACAATTCTCGCGTGTGGTGAAATAACTTTTTCTCCATCTTCAGAATACACAAATTCCAGCTTTTAAATTATAAATAAAATACTTCAAAATAGTAGTGCATCTATTAGAGTCTTAAATTTTTAAACTAATAATACAAAAACTATGTTCACCCAAAATAAAAATTTCAAAACAACAAGATGAAGGCAAGTGAAAAAATTGAAGGTAAAGTCAATATTTAACATAAAAAGTACTATTTGACACAGCATGTTTAAATTTACAATTTGAGCTACATAGAATTTACTGTGGATTATTTAAAATAAGGAAAAGGCATGTTTTATATGAGGAGTAATAATATTATTTATACACTTGCTTGGTTAAATTCCTCAGTTCTATATACAATTCCAGATATTTGTTAGAAACCTTATTTTTTCAAGTGAGAGAGATAGGATTAAAACATTCATTAAAAACATTTTTCTGAATCATGAAAACATATATATATATATATATTAAAAAATAGTTTTAATTACCATATCAATATAATAAATCAATGGAATATGTTTTAAAACAATCCTGACCGAAGGAGGCTATACAAGTTATGCATTCCATTTATTTGTATATTTTTGGGAATACATATAAGCTTACAGATCTAGGACAAATCCAGAAAATACACACACACACAAACAGAATAATAATTTAAAACTCTGACCGGAACATCAATTTTTTCCCCATTCTGAGGAACATCCGTCTGACAGACGGGTGTGCAAATTTTTTTGAGTTTTATTACCCTAATAACTAATCCTGATCGCTCATGAAATTGAGTATGGCTCAAATAAGATGTGTGGGGTTAAATCAAGAACAATTTTTTTTCTCAAGATATATACATTAGACAATTTAATGAAAAACATGAAACATATAAATGAAAATATAATTTTTAAGTCTTTATGAGGAACACTATATTAATACATTTTTATCCACAGAATTGTGACTAGTATTTTTATGAAAAATGATTAGAAATTATTTATATTCACATGTACAAATAAATAAAAATAATAATACCCAAAATGAAAAAACTCTAGGAATATCCATCTGATAGATAAGAAAATCACACATATTGCGAGTTGAAAAAAATTACCAAGTACCACCACATAATCCTCTCACTGTGTAGAGTCCAACTGAAGATGTCAAGGCAGCCCACCCTAAAAATCACACCAAAGCAAATCATACTCGTCTGAGAGACGGATGTTCCAGTCAGAGGGTTAAAAATCAGAGAAAATTTTCATTACCTTGCTGCAATTTAATTAAACATCACTTATCTCAAAATTAATTATAAAAGTTTTTGGAGGTATGATTATCTTCTGGTATTCTGCAATGCATTACAGGTTTCTGATGTTAACAAACACTTTCCTCCCATTCAGCATGTTAAATGGTAGTAAAATATCATCTGTTTTAAAATATTTCATTAAAATTATTTTGAAAGCACACATTTAGAATATAGTTGAATAAGGATTTCTTTAAGTATGGGAGAAAAAAATATGAGCACCTCATAAGTATTTCGAATTGATTTTGCAATTCTTGATTTTATAGGCAACATTTTTTCATCAGTATTAAATATGAATACCATGATACACTAAAAAAGTGTTTGCCAGATGCACCTGATAAAATTCTTTACCTAATAAAGGAGAATTAACAAAAATATGAAAATTTATAATTGAGTAGAAATATGTTTCACAGAATTCGGGATTGAGGAAGTCTAAGGCTTAGAGATCGCAGACTCATGGGTACCGCTTTCATGAAATTGTTCTAGTGATACCTAAATATCCACTGTGTAAAGAAGCAGACGCAAGTTATATACACCTGTCCTCTTTCACAGACCTCCCATGTTCAAGGTGTGGTAGTTTGGAAAGGGGGTTCTACCTCATGTGTTTTCCAAGTTACTTCGACCAGAGGTCCATCGACACAGCCCTCTTAGCGAGTAGTGCAACGTTAATAAATGCTGACTCACTTGAGGGAATGTATTCAACATGCCCTTCCTATTTTTAATATGATTACAGAAAACATAAGCATCCACATTAAGGAGTAATTTAAATGAGAAAACTTGATTAAAAAGGAGATAAAATATAATATTTATCTTTAAATTATATTTACACAATTGGTTGATTCTTTCATTAGCCTTCCATGCATCACACTTGGCGCAATGTTTCTAACTACTACCACCTCATTCCCCTTGCAGATACATTTTCAAGATATTTTAAATATGCATAAAATATTTTTAAAAAATTATGTGGATACTAACTTACTCAATTGTAAATTGAAAATGAGTTTTTATACTAAAAGATTTCAAATCACGCTCACTGGATAAAATGTATGCTTTCAATAAACAGTTCCAATGTATAAAAAACTTTTCCCTTAACTGTTCATATGAACAGTAATATGCTTAAAAAAATTTTTGTGAATTTCATATAGGATATATACTAATCATTTGATAAAAGTATTATATTAAAAGTCAATGAAATGATGAAATATACTTCAAAACACTTGTAACGGAGAGAATCCACACACACAAATCCTTCCTATTTACTAGCATTGTTTCATGAAAACAAGTTAACACATTAAGGCCAAATGAATTAATTCTGAAAATTTTATTTTAAAAAAGGTAAAATTATGAGTATTTTGCTTCCATTATATTTAAATAATCATAATGAATTATAAAAATTTAAAAAACAAAGGATTGTGGTTTCATTACCCTACAATGCCTCATAAGTTTCTCATGTGGTGAAACCATTTTTCTTACTTTCTAATTTATATTCAGAATGTTTAAATTACTTATAAAACACTTTAATAGAGTAGTGAGACTACATTACTCAGTTTTAAATTCTCAACATACAAATACAAAAATTTGTTCAACTTAAAATAAACTCTGAAAACGGAAAACAAGACAATTAGTAAATCAAAAATATTATTGGAGAAATTAAAAACTGGAATAAAAATTGCTATTCACCACAGAACTATTTACAAATTTAGTACAAATCCAGAAAATACAGACAACATTAAATTTTATTGAACCGTTATAATTTATATAATTTTTTAGAGTACAAAAGGTTTATTTGGCTATACAAGTTTTAAAAGGAGTACAGTTCACAAAAAAGTAGTACAAATCTATCTAAAAGGAGTACGTTAGTTACCTTATCAACAACAAATGTATTGGAAGTCAATTTCACAATTCATTGTTATAAAATGATGGAAGATCACAGGACTTATTTTTGTAATTGTATTTTTAAAAGTTTTTCCATGAAAACTAAGCAATTTCTAGAACAACACCTCAAACCAACTCCAGCTCGACCCTGCCTTTAGCAAGTGAAAATGCCTTCTTTTTGTTGTCAATGTTATGGGCATTACAGACTGCATCATATAATTTAGATGCTTGTTTTATATCTTCTACATCAATCTGTTAGTTTGAATTTAAAAATTATGTGAAATTCTTAATGTTCGCAACACACACACCCATATGATTTTTTTAATATATAAATATGTAGTCAATTACATTATTATGCTGACCATTTAACATTAGGTATAACTTGATGCAGAAATTTCTTCTGAATTTTAAAATAAATTTTAAAAACTATTGTAGATATAATCATAATTTTTCATTCGAATTTCAGTTTCTCAGCTTTGCTTCTAATGCAGTACCTATTTGTATTTTCATCAATTCTTTTGCTCTAACATGCAGTTAACCAAATTGTATGAAATTTACAAAATATATTAAAATGCTAAGTGTATAAATTAGAACTTAATATTATATTCGAATTGTTAGTGCTGTATGGGGTAAATAATTTTACCACTGCATATGAACTATACATAAATTTTTTCAAAATTTTTAAATGAAATTTCTATAATAAGATTCTTAGTTTTGTATGATTGAGGTTACAAAAATATCCACATTTTAATTACTTGTTCTTTAGTTAGCCTTTAAAAAAGATAAATGTTGAGGAATTTTGCAAAAATAGGTACTTTTTAAACTGGAATTTAAAGTTGATATTTATATTTATTTATATGTGTAAATGTCAACTGTAAATGTATGTGGATATTTTGATTACTATTTATTCAAATATAATAAGTTTAAAAAAATATGAATTTCTGGGAAAAATCCTTACATTCATATTCTCTCTTTTGAAGTAAACTGAAGTTCCAGCATTTCTAAAATTCAAATATAATCTCGTGTATCTTACCAATACCTAAGGTGGCTCCTTAAAACACCTGGTTTTTGAAATTTTTAAAAAAAGTAATGAATCTAAATTATTATTTTTTTGCCGTTGTTATTTTTATTGAAGTGTAAGAAATTTTCCAAATAACTTGATGCAGATGTTTAAAAATTATTCAATTTCAGTAGTTGCAAAAGTTAAAAGGTTTCAAATTTTAAAGTGTTTGGTGTTTTATTATTATTTTTTTTTTTACATCTTATAATGAAATAATCATGTTTTAAAAACTGAAAGCATTGGTTAAGATAAGAAAAATGAAGCAACAGAATATACTTAAAAAAGTAATTTGTCTAACTATAATAAAATAGCAGATTACCCTACCATGCCAATCCTGTTTTAAAGCTTGGAAATTTAATATAAAACCGGGAAAGGATTTATAATATATTTCCATTTATGCTTTGGGATTTTTCAAACTCTTTAAAATCTCAAATCAAGCCTAACAAACAAACACTAATATTGAGCTAAAGAAATTCTTCCCTCGTGTCAGAACAATAGAGTTCCCTGCAAGCCATAAAACTTCCTGTCAGTTTATTTTGTTTACCCCAATTATCTTTCAAGATGTTAAACCTTACAAGCGGGAAGGATTTTTGGACAAATACCTTTTTGTTTTTTTTTCTTTCTATAATTTAGGAAAAATATAAATGTTACTGATATCAATTCTAAAAATTGTTTTCCCAGAGGTATTATAATCTCTGGTTTTTATGCTAATTTTTTGGAATATTTAATATATGTGTTAGAGTAAGAGCCAAGTCTGTAAATAAGTAATGCTGTGTGGTAGCTAGTTTAGACAATATAAATAAGATGACCAACCGGCCCTCCTTGGCTATGTTCTGTCCTTCTAAAAAGTCCTCCTCTTTTCAATATTTTTAAAACTGATCTGTTAATCTCTGTATTCAGAGACATTTAAATCAAACATGTTTCCGCAAAATGTCGCAACAAATGGTCTGGAAACAAATATCACAGGAAATAAGTTTTTTAAAATGGTATTTGACTTTGTGGCAAATAAATTCAAGTAGATATAGAAAAAATTTCACGTTGAGTTTTTTATCAAAAGAAATGCCTAATATTAAAATCCATGACAATACCTGTCTATTTGAAGTAGAAAGAAGACTGAATGTATATTTAATTCTAATAAATTAGAACAAAATGGAAAATCAACAAGCTTCGAGAAATTGGTAAAAGACGGGTGAAATTACTAAACCATTTCAAAAATGAACACATTCCATATGAAATGTAATTATTCTTGTTGACTTAATGTGCTAGGCTGCCCTAGAACCAATGCAGCAGTTGGAAAGTTTTTTTCAGTTGGTAATGATTTTGTAAAGTGGACTAGTGAGAAATCAAAAATTGAATAATAATATTTTAGCTACAGTGCCACTGTAAAATTCAGTATTAAGGAAGGATATTTTTTTTGCCTTAACTTTGATATATTAGGAAAAGAGTTGACAAAAAATTCCTACCAATGGAAAATACTAGCTTAAGATTTATCACCAAAAAGAATGCTGTAATTAAGAGTACTTTTGTTTTAGAATTAATAAAACGTTTCATATATTCTTAATAGATATCCATTATATAATGTATATTTTCATATTGTATATCGCCTTTAAATAATGTTGGGAATGAAATTATAGTTTTTCAAAAATAAATCTTCACATCAAATTTCAAAAAAGAAGTGATTATCCCACGATACATGCACACAAATAAGCTGCAAGTTAAATAGTATTACTAGAAAGAAGAAATTAACTGACCATCACACACAAAAAAAAATGTTGAGAAGAGAATAGCATATTTGTTCTGGATTACGCGGGAAGATGCGCATATAAACAAGACAAACGTTTCATCCCCTTTTAGATACTGGTTGATGGCGGTCACATGTTTCCGTAACGTTTGATCACGTGATTGAAAGTCATCGGGGAGGCGGTAACTTCTGGTACAATAGATGTATAAACAAGATGTTGCGTGGGGTCACAACCAGATACTGCTCTTTTTTTTTTCTTCTCACGTTTTGTCTTCACGGATTACGACATGGAACTCCCCACTGACCAGGCCACAATTATGGACTATGCACAATCGGTACCATTGCCCTCTTCAGGATCCTCCACACCACAAGTTTCGCACTGCTACAGTCGGTCGAAAAAATAGCTGAGCACCGTGACCCTTTTAAAAAATGATTGAAAATGGAAAAACTACCTTTTTTGAATTGAAAACCATCTCATTTGAAACTAATCATGGGAACCATCTCGTTTAAAATTAATCATGAAAACTATCTCATTCGAATTAAAACCCTCTCTCATTTTAAATGAATCACCATTTCCTGTTTGAAACGAAAAACCCTCTTTATTTGAAAGGAATCGACATTCATTTGAAAGGAATCGACATCTCATTTGAAAGGAATCGACATCTCATTTGAAACGAAGCACCATTTCGTTTGAAACAAAATCATCTCATTTGAATTGAAAATCATCTCGTTTGAATTGAAAATCATCTCGTTTGAATCGAAAATCATCTCGTTTGAATCGAAAATCATCCTGCTTGAATCGAAAAATCATCTCGTTTGAATCGAAAATCATCTCGTTTGAATCGAAAATCATCTCGTTTGTAACCATCTCGTTTGAATCGAAACCATCTCATTTGAAATAAATCACCCTCGTTTGATACGAAAGCATCTCTCGCTCTGGAAATGAATCAAGAAAACCATCTCTTATTTGAAACAAAAACCCTCAACGCCGTATTTTTGTGTCGTTCCCACCTTCTGTTCAAAACGGCTCTTTTTTCTATGAGAGAGACTCTTGTGCATTTTCACCAATTTTTATATATCCAACACGCATTCAAGGTTTCACCCAAAAGTAAAGTTTTAAATGGCTCTTTTGTATGAATCTCATCCCTTTTTTCACCCACTCTTTTTATTCCAATGTCGCATGTAGGGTCTTAAATTGAATGTATCATGAATGCATCCCCCAGAGTAGTAGGGAGGTATGGACAAATACAATTTTTTCAGATTTCTCCCAAAAATATTTTTTCACGGGGCGAGAGATAAAATTTTCATGCCACCCCAGAGAGACAATTTAGACAGGGGGTAATCCACAAATGAAATGTAGACATCTGGAAGGGACTATCGACAAATGAAATTCGTGACATGTCAAATGAAATTCGTGACATGTCAAATGAAATTCGTGACATGTCAAATGAAATTCGTGACATGTCAAATGAAATTCGTGACATGTCAAATGAAATTTGTGACATGTCAAATGAAATGTGGTGGCCCTTGGTGAGAAAACGGGATGCTAACCCAACGAGACAAGTGCTTCTCCTCCAAACTTGGTGTGAAAAAGCAAGGAACAAGCCACCTCAACGAGACAAGCTCTCCAATCTCGGTGTGTGAAAAGCAGACTACCATTATCACGCAGAAGTCTCATTTATATTTGATGCATTCCAATCTTGGTGTACATGACCTCGAAATGTAACCGGAGTCGACTCCGATCCCCCAATTTCGGATTTGAAGATTTGGCCAAAAACATTTACCGGATAAGACCGCTGGTGAATCTGAGAATATAAATCACTCTAAATCCTGACAGTCTTGACAAACGTTTAGCATGCTCCATGACAATAAGGACTGATTTAAGGCTGTGATGGCTTCCTGGCCTTTTATACTCCAGTGGTGTCACGTGAAACGATTCCCTATTGGCTGATGCAGCACAAGTTTTAAAAAGCCAGGCTCTTCAACGTTGGCATAGTGTGTTTTGAAAAGGGGGACCGAGTCGACTCGATCCCCTTTTTCGGTAAAAATTTTTTTTTGCACTCACTCACCTCTTACCAGATGGCTGCCTGTTTAGATTCAGCTCGCCGCTTGTTAAAATGCTGCAGGTAACGCGTACCGATACGTTTACCATGGTGCACTCGAAATGTCAAAATTCTCGTGCACCCCATCGTGCAGGTGCGGTCAGGCAGGGGTGCGGATCATTCAAACTCCGTGGGAAATAGGCAGCGTTTGCCGGATGGTGAAAAGTCCCAGCTTTTCAAAAATGTTTCTGCTGGTCGGATCCCTGATCGACAATGAGAAAGCCCCTCGGTTTCGGGCCAGGGGTGACAAAACTCGCTCTGGACGCAGAAAAGACAGGTATTCCCCAGAGGCACGGATCCGGGCGCAGGTGGCTTTTCAGCCTGAGCCGTTCGTTAATGTACCGTTTAGATCGGCCGTCTTTGGAGGTCGAGGAGGTTGGAGTGATCCACCGTGATGCAAATCACTTCCGGTCCTTGCCATCCTCCGAATGCTGGCAATGGACAATTGATCGGGACAGGCTACCACCATGGTGAAACACATTGGCGTGGGCGAAAAAGGCTAGAGAAGACATACTGCTGTACAGAGTGAGAATGTCTCTGGTGGCTGAGTCGCCTGCCTTTTATACTCGACCGGGTCACGTGAATCGATTCCTATTGGCTGATACTTTTCAACCTTAAATCAGTGTAACCAGACATCTTGTGGATATTTTTTAATACTATTGATAGACATCTTCTTGATACTTTGCAACTTTAAAGGAAATGTTTCACTCTGCACACATGAGACGAGCCCACTAAACTTTTGCACGTTCCACACTCACAGGTGAATCCAATCTTGGTGCATTACTATCAGCCAATGTTAACCTTCTACAGCATCCATTGGGGAAATTAATAGCTAAAGTTTTGAAAATGGGCTCTCCAATCTTGGTACACTATTTGGCCCGAAAAAAGGGGGACCGAGTCGACTCGATCCCCCTTTTTCCGGGCCAATGTCCATTTTTTTTACTGTGTCAATACCGTCACTTTGTAGCTCCATTCCGCATGCAGCTTGTTAAACTGCTGCAGGTATTTGGCATATTGGTAAGATTTACCATGGTGCAGTACGAAAGGCCCTTTCTTCTCGTACACCCCTTCATGCACGGGGTTGGAAAGCACCCATCGCAAATGTCTTTGAATGGGGCAGCGTCTCCAGAGCCATGGCAAACAGACCGAACTCTGGAAATATTTTTTGTTGCTCCGTTCCCTGACCACCATCAGGCCCCCGTTGCCTCGCCAGCTGACTCAAACTTGCCCCTGTGCTAAAAAGGGGCAGGTATTCCCACGGGCAGCACCCCTTGGGTAACGGGTGGTGGACCAGACGTAGAAGACGAGCATTTCGTGGCAGTTGGATCGAACCTCTTGGGCTTGACGCTTCTGTCTGGCATAATTCACGGTGATGTCAATCACTTTGGGATCGCTGCCATCCCTGGGAATCGTGGCAATGAACAATTCGATAGGTACGGCTTGCCCCTCGTGATGAAACACGTGGGCATGAGCAAAATAGGCTGGTTGGACTCATATTGGCATATACAAGTTGCTTCAAGAAAAGCAGAATGAGGCTAACGACGGCTCGCTTTATATATGCTCGAGGAGCGTGACGTCAGGAGAGCCCGCTTCCCAAGGGTAGAGACCCACCATGCCAAGGGACATTGTCGTTCCCTGATGCATTTCCCAATCGTCCAACCACGTCAACCATGTCAAGTGTACACGTCTGCGACTCGCGCAGTCTGTAAAATCCAAAAGGTACGCTCCGTATTTCGAGGCTGGATACGCATCCCAACCTCGGCAAGACGGGGAACGACCCACTTGAAAGAATCCCAACTCGACCCCTGGTCCCACGTCAGATTCAAATGACTCCTCGTAAACACAATCACCGTTTTTCCAAACGATCGAGGAAATGTGTGCACACCAAAAGTTGGGTTCAAACAGGATGGTATATGATAGTCTTCTCGTAATACGTGATTCGATCCGGCCACCGACCCAGATTTCAAACACGATCGTGGTGCGATGTCGACACTGGTCCAATAAATTTTGCAACCGAAACCATTTTTTACAGGCTCTTGTCTCCAGTTTGGTATTTTTCTGACAAAAAAAATGAGACTTGATTCAGCAAACATGAAATTTATTGACAATAACATTACAAAAAATATTTACACATTAAAAAATTATTTTACATTAAAAAATATTTACATGCAAGACAAAAACAATTGTACAGACAGATCCAACGGTTTAATCACTTTAAAACCCAGTGGTTTTTCACATTCTTTTCAATCGGGCATGGTCAAGTCCATGGGTGTTTCTTGGCTGCTCAGTGGCCAACCTGTTTCAAATTGATCCAAGAACGAGATGAGACTGTTACTCCTTGCCAAACAGGGAAGGCACTGCATCTAGCACCGGGGTTCTTGGTTGCGGGCTACTTGAATCTCCTGTGGCGAGTAGCTCAAATACGGACGACATGATTCGGATCCATTGAAAAGTCGTCCGTAAGGGTCGGCTCACAAGTCTCGACCGCAGGTGGATCTGGTAAAAGGAATTGTACAGATGGTTGAGTGACTGGTGGATCTGGTATCTGCAACAGGGTGAGGTGTCGTCAGCTCAGGTGGCGCTTTTGATCTGCACAGTTGAAACAGGTATTTGCAATAGGGCTGAGGTGTGATCTGGTAGAAATAGCTGCACAGGGCTGAGAGAGACTGGTGATCTGGTATCTGCACAGGTAGAGGCAGGTGTCGCCAGCTCAGGTGTCGCAGATATCTGCACAGGGGGCTGAAGCTCTGGAATCATCACGGGTTGAGGAGAGGTCAAGGCAGTTGTAGGTCTGCACCACTGGATCCCTCTCTGTTCAGAGGGGGTCTGATGATGGGTGTGGATGATCACTTTGGGATCTGTTTTGAAGCCTGTGTTCTTTGGAGGAGTGGTCCGGGCTGTTCTTCCAAAAGATCGTTTCATGTTCTCTGCAGGGACATGCGCCGGGAGTCGGAGGTAAGTAGCTTGTAGGCCTTTGATCAAACCGTTTCATTTTTTCTAAAATCTCCAAGCAAATCCTATCTCCATGAGCTGGGAGAATGGTTTCGGGATGGTCCAAACCAAACACAGTCTTATGAACCGTCAACAAGATATAACGCGTTCCAGCTGGATCGGATACGCCGTGTGGGGCTCCAACACCATTCGATGATAGAAGACATCTTTCAAACGGCTCAAAGCTTCTCCTCCTAAAACAAATTGGGATTGGCTGACACCTGAGACTGGAGGAGGGAATCTATGGATGAGCATGGGCACGTGGGTCGTTTGAATGAGGTGAATCTCTCCCTGTTTTTGACTCACGTCCGAAAGCCAAACGTAAAAATCCTTTTTGACAAAAAATACAAAAGAAAGGAGTAAATGCACACCATCCTTCTTGTCGGTGTTTTTCAGGGGGTCGGTCTGGGATTTCTCTCAACAGTCCTTTGGAGATTTTCCACAAGACATCGTCGGCCCACCGTTCACGTGTTGCCTCCCAGGATGGCCCGCTTGAAATTATCCACCCGCGCCCTTGGGGACCAATTGCCGCTGCAAAACAAGACAAACACGCCTTCGTGTTGGGTTCCTGGTGTAAATGATGCAAGCACGACTTGGCCCTTGCCGAGCGGCAGCATACCTGCCAAGCGTCTGGCTTCTCGGCAAAGCGTCACGGGCACCACGGTCGTGAAATGCGCTCGGGGAAGGCATCGATTTGATTCATAGTGCTGGCAGAGGCAACTGATGGAAGCAGTCGAGACGCGTCGACCTTTTACTTTCAAACAGGATGTGGGCGAAGCCATCAGTAGCCAATCTTGCTCGACGAATGAAAAATGGGATTGATGGGTTGGTGGAGAATGGCACACATGCCTTGCACGGCAATCCAACGATGACAATGGGTCTGATTACAAACGGACATTGCCCCAACTCGCGTCCGTTGGAATTTAAAAGCATCATGGGAGTCTGCTTGAATGGACCTGAGGCTCCATTGGCTTGAATCTCCTTAAATGTTTGTTAGAATGGGAGCCTGGTGACACAAATGCAGCCCTTCGACATTGGAGGTAATGTAAAAATTTAAACAGTTCGTTTGGGACATTTCCGATCCATGGCATACGAGACGACCTGTTGGTCAGCGTGAAACCTTGGCTTTGATACACGATACGCTTTCAAACCTTGGCTGTGGTGGAAAAAGACTTGCATATTCCTGGGAAGTGGGCATCAATTGCTGTGCATAAGGGGGTCTCTGGAAACACTCTCTTGAAATGGGGCCTTGGATACGGGGGTTTGAAATGGGCTTTTGATACGGGGGTCTGAAATCGGGTCTGCGATACAACCTGATCTCGTGGTCTTTTGATCCATTTCTGTCTTTCCTCTTCCCCGTCTTTTCCCTGGATCGTGGAGAATGCTCTCACGAATGATGAAGCCACCTTCAGGTGCCTTCTTTACACGGGATTCGCAAAGTAAAACTTGAGGTGATTGTGAATCCACGGAAGCAAATCTTTGAAAGTGGAACCGTAGATTGTTCCATGGGTGGCAAATCTTTCAAAGTGGGAACCGTAGATTGTTCCATGGGTGGCAAATCTTTCAAAGGTGACTCGGAAACCGTAGATGGTTCCATGGGTGGCAACGACTCATAAATCCGCTTGATCTTACGGCTCATGGGATGGAGAAGCACTGGAGTCGGTGGCAAAGGTGAAATAGGTGTTGGGCACACCAAACATGTCAATAAAATCATCATAGTTCAGAATTCATTTTGCAGGAATGAGTATCCTGAGATGAGTGTTTTCTTAAACTCTACTGTCCAAAAATATTTCATGGCTTAAAAAAAAATTTTTTTTTTTTTACTAAGAGTATAATAGTTTGACAGGCTCGTTGCAATTCATTCACTCTCAGTACTTTTCTAAGAGTCATCATGTGGTTCAAAAATTTCCCGCCCCCATCAACACTATCCATTGGCCGCTAAGTGGTTGGAAAAGATGGCAAGCTCTACTTTTAGACTGGTGGACGTTGAGCCCCTACTCGGTCATCCAAACTGTACGAATTTGCGCTAAAAGATTCGACAACCTCGTCATTCAAGGTAAAAAACGTGTTGCCGGCCCAAATAGGTATCCAGTCATGACGCAAAGATATCCAACTGGTGACTCCTGACGTGTTCTTTTAACATTTGAATGCCGAACTGTCGTCGTTGGCCACGAGAGTTTCCGCTTTTCACCAGTCTCAATGGGTGTGACGTCTCTCGCGTCTTTCTGTTAACATAACCTCTATAAGTTCTTGACGGCTACGATTAATGGCAAAACTTTTCCAAACCCAATACCAAGAAGATAAACAAAGATATTATGCAAATGAGATTTACTATAAAAGGATAGAAGCTTTGATGATAGGATATAGCGTGGCAAACCTAGATATATCGTGGCGCTTAGATTTAGCGCGGCAGGCTCAGAGATAGTAGTGTGGAATCATTCTGATCGATAGCGTGACAAAGCTTATATATATATATATATATATATATTAATTTGGGGAACTCTTGTTACTTAAATATGAATTAAAAATTATAGAGAAATTTAAAAAAAAATAGTATTGAATAAGAAAAGTTTAATTTTTAAAGTTTTTCTATTATCTTTTTTTATTTATTACATACTGTATTTTTATATATTTTTAATATTATTATTTTTATATACTTTTTACAAAAACTTTTTTTTGGATAGATTTATAAAATAATTTTAAGGAAAAAATCAATATTTGTTTTGACAAATATGAAATATAAAATACCAATATATATATTATTTTTGGACCTTCAATTAAAAGGTTAAGAATAATTTGATATTGAATTTTTTTTGTTTAAAAAGAGACTCATTTTATTTTAACATTATAAAAATGTTTTTTTGGGGTGTAACCTCAACTATCAATATTTAGAAATATTATCTTAAATTTTATAAAAAAAAAACAATGATTTAGTTACTGATAACATTTTAAAACAAAGAAATTTTTTTGGAATTTTGCAAAATTGTTTAGAATACAATTTCCAAGAAAATTTATTTATAAATATATTTCATTTCTAATTAAATATTTTTTTTATTTTAGTTCATTATTTTATTTAAAATTTTTTTTTAAATTTATTTAAAAAAAATTGCTTATTTTAATTGCAATATATCGATTAGTATATAATCATCCAAGTTTTATTTACTTTGTAATATATTTCATTTGATTTTATCTATTTTTAATTTTGTTCACTATCATTTTTAAAACCCCCAATTTAGTTTATTTTAAAAATTTTTAGTTTTTTAAATTTGCAAAATAAATATCCAGGTGGCGCCAATGAATTTTCCTTCCCGAATAGTCGATTCATTTTTTTTAAATCATCTCGCTTTTGGGTTTACTGTGGAAGGTTAAATTTTTCGACCTCCAGAAATTATTTTACATGTAATTTTTTTTAAAAATTTTATTATTTTTCCCCCCCCTTTTGAGACTTTCATTACGTTCTCTTTTTTTAGCTTCATTTTTTTAAAATATTATCAGGTTTTTCTTCCACGTGTTGTATTAGGTTAACTTTTCAACTTTGGGGTTCCCCCCCATGTCGGTTTCTGCTGTACGGGGAAGGTTGGGGTCCATAAAGCATTTCTAACCCTAATTGTTGGCCAATTCAGCACAGCTTTTGAAATCATAATAGGGGTTTCCCGTTTAGTCCAAAGACTTTTTTGTATCTACATTTGTTTTGTCTGGTGAATTCCAATTTCTTCCTGCTTTAGCACTGTAGGTTTTTAATACTTTTCATTTTTATTTTATATTATAATATATATAATATATATATTTACTGAAAATTTTACTTCAGTAAAAAAAGTTTGTATATTTTTTTTTTCTTTTTTAAGTTATACTTTTGGGGTGTTAGAGAATGGATGAGGGAAAAATTTTTACAATGCGCGCGCACCCCATCACGGATGTGACGAAAACCGTCAGGGGATGCGAAAACCTTTTGTCTAGAAATATAAAGAAGGGGACAAATCTTTCCCCACCTTCGAAATTCTCAAAAAAAAATTTCTTCACTTCCCTGAAGAAGGGACCCCCGGTTCAAACCAAAACCCCTCTGACGGCCGAATGCTCTATCACTAAGCTATACACCCGGTCAGCGAACCTTGTTTGCGTCTGAGGAATGATAAAAAAAAGTTTTTCTAGAAATATGCTGAAGGGGACAAATCATTCGTTTTCCCCCCTCCCCATATTTTTGGGTCCATGTCCCTTTTGGGGTTTTAAATTTATTTAAATCGTGAATCTCAGGTTTGGCTGGCCCGGGATTGACTGAAGGTTGATGGTTCAACTTTTCCCGTGACCCCCTTTCTCTTTGGCCCAGCTTGCCCGAAAATTTTAGAAAGATTTTAATTTTTTGTTACCCCAAATGAAGTATAACCTTACATGCGCAAAGTACACAAACTTTTTTTTAAATTTAGGGTTTTTTTTGTGAAAGGAAATTATTTTTACCTTCTTAGTTTTTTCCTTCAAAATTCATTGAATTGAATTAAAAGGAAATTTATTTTTATAAAAAGGTTTTTATAATTTTGAAGACATGTTTTTTTAATAAAAGGAATATTTTTTTTTCACTGACACTCAATTTTTTCCCAAATAGTTTTTTCCCTTTTAATATCAAAGAATGTCAAATTTTAGGGATACATTGATCATCTAATGTATTTTTGAAAACCTAAAATTAACTACTTTTTTAATAATTTTATTTACATTTTTCAGACTTGTTTCAAATTAAAAAAATGTTAGTCAAATTTAATGATTGGAAATGTTATCTCTGTAAATTGTTTTAAAAGGATACATAAGAAATGGTATATCATTCTTCTAACTGCCACACCACACCACTATAGGGAAAAAGAAAAATTAAAATATTATAATTTTTTCATTGCTTTTTTAAAAATTTATTTATTCAAATATGTATTTTTAAAGTTATTCTTAAAATGCAGCTATCTTTCTAATTGAAATTTCGGAAATATTTCTAAAATTTTTATGGCTCTATCTTTTTCCCCCAAAAAAACTCAAAAAAAAGTATAATCAGTGTGCTATAAAATTTTTAAAATTTTATTTTATATATATATATATATATATATTTATATTATATATATATATATATAAATTTTTTTTTTAAATTTTTTTTTTTATTTTCACTGTCGAATATCCCCTGGTATCCCCGGGAATCCCGGTTCCGGGGAACACAGTTTGAAGACCACAGGATTTTTTACCAATGGATTATTAATGTTTTTCTATTGGCGTTTTTCAAAACCATTTTAAAAAAAATTTTAAAAAATAGAATGATTTTAAAAAGGCACTAAAAAGTATGAAATTTTTTTTTTAACCGACTTCATTGAAGTAATTTAAAATAAATCCATATATTTTTAAATGCAGGTTTTTTTTTTTTTTAAAGTAAACCTTTTTAATCGGAAAAATTAAATTTTTTCCACCCCCTTTAATATTAACCCCAAAGGCGAAAGGGGTAGTTTTTTAAAATTTTAATTTTGCATTTTATTTGGATACCCAGTCACATCAAATTTTAATTATTTTCGAAACTTTTATTTTTTTTTAACCCCTAAATGTCATCCCCAAAATTTGGGGGTTGATATTTTTAAAATACCTTTTTTTACAATGCGGTAATATACCCTATCACACACAAAAAAAATCATTCAAAAGGGGAAAAATTTAATTTTTTTTCCCACTCCTTAATATTAACACTAAATGCGAAGGTAGTTTCTTAAAAGTTTTAGCTTTTCATTTTATTTGAATCCCCAGTGGCTTTATTCACATCAAATTTTTAAATTTTTTTCGAAACTTTTTTCTTATCAACCCCTAAATGTTAATCAATTAAAAAGGGGAACAATTTTTCACCACCCTTTTTTAAAAATGGTACCAACCGGTAAATACCTTATCAAACAAAAAATCATTCAAATGGTTGAGATATACCGAAGAATCGCTGGGCAACATAAAAAAGATAGAATAGAATTGATAACTTTTTTTTTGAAGTCGGTTAAAAATACATGAAAAGCCTGTTTAAAAAAAAACATTCTGTATGGGTATTTAAATATTTCTTTTTTAGAAAACTGAATATTTTAATTATTCTACTCATTCACTTTTTTAACACCAAAGGCCCGGGAAACAGTAATTGTATTATAACGCACTCTATTTCACTAGCAACCAATCTGGAGGGAATTATTACATAAATAAAACAATAGAACTGCCTTTTTTTCCTTTTTTATAATCTCGGTTAAAAGGTATGAAAGCTTGTCAGACTGATTTTCACGCCCCCCCCCGCGTTATCATACACATTTCACAAATTAAGACACACGGTAAAAATTCTATTACAGCACTTTTGTTTGTTATACATGTATTTAAATTATAATAAAAGAGCGATTTTGCTTCGTTTTGATTTTTTTGTGGGGAAATTTTTTATGTTGAGGGTTTCATTTGAAATATTTTTACATTTAAAATACTTACAAGTTCGTAAACATAAATATATTATTAATATACAAGGTGTCCAGCCTTTTTAATGTGACCCAATAGTAATTTCCCCGAACCTTTGGGTTTTAAATATGACCCAATTTAAAAAATTTTTTAAAAAAAAGGAAAAAATGTTTTTACGTGCTTTTCGAACCAAAACCCATTTAAAAAAAAAATTAAAAAAATTAAATTTTTATACGGTCCCCACAGGTCCTATTACTTGTATTTAGAAAAGATGCAGTACACAAAACAAAGTAAACACAAAATTTTCCCTTTTTTATTACGAAAAAAACTGGCCGAGTTATGGAACTTTAAAATAAACATTTCATCCATTATCTCCAATTATTTTCAAGAAGAAAGGAGCCGTCCCCAAAAGAGAAATTAATTGAACTCTGCCTGAAATTTTCTTTTGCAAGTCACCTTTTTAAATCTTTTAAATTTAAAAGTACATACATTACGTTAATAATACAAAAATTGAGTATTTAAGAAATAAAATTTTTTTTTGTGTACGTGTAAAACATAGACAAAATAAAATTTTTTGGAAGAAAAAAACATTTTAAAAGCATTTCCCAAAAAAACTAGACGGGATTTGGTGGGTACTGATTTTGGCGAACTTTAAAAAATCTGTTGTGTAGTCTTTTTGGAATTGCATACAGTCGTATTCATTGTTACGAATTCTAGAAAGGGGAGAACGAGATGTATCCCAAAATGAAGAATACTGTGAAATGGTACTGTTGTATGGGCAGTGTTTTTGGGAAAAAAAAGAGAGAGGCGGCAAGACCTTTATGCCATGAAATTTCCCAGTAAGACATCCATCTTATTGTAAAATTCCCCGTGCTGTTCAACGTTTTGTATAAAACTGGGAGTTATCATAAATTTTCCCTTGTCTCTGCCACACCTTCGCTTGCGGATACCCACTGATGATGTTTTTGATATACCCTGGTTATTCTGAAAGTAGTGCCCGGGGATATTAGCGGCTTGTTCCTACCAAAATCGGAGGTGGGGAAACATATTACATACGTACGGTGTTAATATCCTTATCGTCCAGTCCTGGCGCGGGAAACCCAATGCTCGGAGACCGGGAGGTCTTTTTACCCCTTGAATTTCGTGTTAAAAAACCCCCGAATGAAAATCCAGATTTTTGAATGAATTTTTTGTGGTCGGATGAATCCCGCCCGAGGCAAGGCATTATTAATACACAGAATAGGCATTATTGGCCCCCTTTTAAAACCCAAAATCTAATACGACCGAATCGCCACCGGGGTTGGTCGGTGAATGTGGGGGGCGGGAAAAGGGGAAAAGCGCCTTAATTGGCCCAATGTATTTCGGGTAGACCTTTAACATCAGAATCAAAACGGAAATTTTATCTGGGCCGTTAGCCGATTTCTTTGAAGATGAAGTTTCCTTTTTGAGGATTTTTTTCACGCATGTGGTACCAGCCCTGAGGGGGCAATGCACACAAATCTGCGCAACCAGCCCTTTTTGGGGCAGACGTTTGACACTGAATAATCGGCTACGGAGGTCAACAGGAGTGGCCCCCCCGCTATCACCCGACCGAAGTCATCTGAATTTTTTTCTGGGGCTTCCCCAAAAAACAAAGTGTACGAACGTAAAACCACGAGTAAAAACCAATTTACTCAATCTTTAAACAGCATGGCATAAGGGCTGTGACACCAACTATGTTGTAGAAGCTAAGGCGGAGTTTCGACGCGGGTTTGGACCGCATTTTTTCGGAAGGCAAAATCATTTTGAACATTATTGAAGAATTTGGGCATTCTGATATTTGGGAAAACCCCCGATTCATGATTGGCATCATTCCACGTTAGTTTTAATTTGAACAGCAAATCCTGTATTCTTTTGCTGCTATTTGTTAAAACAATGTTTGTCAATCTATGATTTTTACTACGATTTTTTTAATATTACTATGATTTTTTTTGCTCTTTCAGGTAGTGAATTACTCCCATCTAAGCTCAATTTATATACGCCCCCTTTTCTGAGCAATTCAGATGCTTCAATTTTTATGTAGGCATAATTTGGTAAATTTTTTATGTAAAAAAATGAAACTTTTGTGTTTAATTTGTTTCGTGTACTACATTTTTTCCAAAAAAAAAGGGGGGGGAAACCGTAAAAAAATTTAATTTTGTAATTTTTGTAAATGGGTTTTTGGTTCGAAAAGCAAAAAAAATTTTTCCCTTTTTAAAACATTTTCCTAATTGGAAGTGCATATCTAAACCGAACGGTTCGGGAATTAGCTATTGGGTCACATTAAGGTTGGACACCCTGTATATGTATATATATATATATTATTATTATTAAAATTCAACATATATTAATTTTTCATAAGATTTAAATGAATCTTGGTTTATTTTCTTCCTAAACTAGATATTCGCCAATTTGCCGCCTTCTAAGATTGCCGCCCAGGGCAGGGGCCCGGCTTGCCACCCCTAGCACCGGCCCTGCTACGACATCCATACGGACCGTTCGAAAAAGTGTAAAGATCAGAGATATAAATATAACTGATAAATAACTGAACTATTAGCTTGTGCATGCTTTAATAAATTGGCTATGGTTCCGTTTTGTATAGCAATAAATCAGGAATGGACAGACTTGTTAAAAGTAAGAACCATGTCCTCTGATTTTAAGATTTTCAGTAATTTTTAAGAAGGGTCAGGAGGGATACTTCAATTTTCTGTAACATACTGGAAGGCCCCAAAGAATCTGTCAGACTTATAACAGGGGATTATCAGTGGATTATTACAAAAGAGGTGCATTAATTGCAGTGGCATCAAAAACCCTCTGTTGGGGAGGGGGGTTACAGTCTAAAACACAAAGCAGGTAGACGTAAGCGTCGAGGGGTCATCTCTATGGTAAAAGTTAAAAATATGTTATCTGTAAGGGATTTGAATCGCCTGGTTTGGGGAGGGTTTGCTACAAATGTATGTAGAAGAGTTTGTGAACAGACTTTGAATTATGTATAACTTATTTACTCGAACAAAGAGAACGCGGACTGTATTTTTAAATGATTGTTTATTGAGCGACGTCTGATTCGTCGTGCACTGTGGTTAGTCTACAGCAGAGGTTCCCAAAATTTTGTCTCATAGACCCCTTGCCATGTTTTTCGGTTTCGAGCCCCCGCTTCCAATACTGAGTTTTGTAAATGTACCCAATGGGGATATCAAATTGCCGGCGAACCGCAAGCCCCTCGTGAGGTTTGGGGAAGTGGGAAAAGAGGTGGGGGGGCCTCTGACCACCTGGGTTCTCCCCCTAAATTGGGGGGAATCGACCAAACGTACTGTCATCTGTATGGTGCCAAAACCCTAACGACAGGCGTCACTTTGCCATGATGAATTTCGTGGGCCTTGATCCGGCCTTTGCCGATCAGGTGGCATTAGTAACAACAACAACGAGATGTTATAACTTTGATTCCCTCTACATACGACCTATAAAAATCTCAATTCTATCACTTTTGCCATTAACAAACATTTACAATTGGTAGAAACTTTTTATGACAGGTGGAAAATTAGCATAAATGTCGACATATCATCTACTGTTATTTTCATAAAAAACACACACAATACCACCCCCACTCACTATGTACACTAAACATATTCCTTGGTCTCAGGAAACTAAGTACTTAGGCGTTATTTTCGATTCTCAACTTGGAAACTACACATTTTATACGCTCGCGATAAGTTCCGGAAAACCATGTTTAAACTTTCCCCCTTAATTGCCCGGAACTCTCATTTAAGGTATGCGAAGACTACGTTCGGAACCGTAATTTTACAAAAGCACATAAATAGATAATTTCCATGATATTTAGTGTCACTTAGATTAGAATACATGTATAAAAATTTGTTCTAAGGACACATTATGACAAAAACAATTTAAATACCGTAGACCCTGTTTTTGTGCTGTCTTTTTTATGCTATTTTCTTTTTTGGTTTTTTTTGGGAATTTTTTTTTTTGCTTTTTTTAGGACCCTTTTTTTATGCGGTGTATGAATTTCATTGGCTTGGCGCCACTGTAATGTTTTCTATCTATTTATCAGTGGCGTAACGGAGAAAATTCTAGGACCCCCTCCCCCCTGAAAGTCAGGTTTCGCCTCTAATATTTTATAAATTGGGTAAATACGTATTTAGCGTTAGTCAAGCCTTTTGGGCCCCTAGAGTCCCCCCCCCGCCCCCGTGGAAGGGAAGGTTTTGACGCCACTGTAATGTTTTCATCTATTTACCAGTGGTTAAAAGGGGAATTTTTTGAGCCCCCGAAAGTCAGGTTTTTTGCCTTTAATATTTTATCAATTGTGTAAATACGTATTTAGCGTTAATCAGGCCTTGAGCCCCTAGAGCAGGGATGGCGAACCTTTTGAGACGGGGGCAAATTTTTTCAAAAATTTTTTAGTATTTGCCGCGGGTTACTAAGCCCATTTGATCAGAGTTAAGTTTAAAAATCTTTTAAATTTAGTATTTTTAAACTAAACATCTTTGAAATTCAATTGGCTTAAAGGGTAAAAATAGATACAAGCCTTTTTTACACAAACATAACTGAATATAACCTTACAAAAGTGTTTTATAAGAAGTGCTTTAAATATGGTTTTTGCTTTGTTTACGATTTTTTTTAACAAAACAAAATGTGGTAAAATTATATACTTTATCTGATATTTTTTCAAGCAATTTTTCTTTTTTTCAAATACTACATACCTTTTTATATACACTGCGAAAAAAACCGGGATTCTGAACTGAGTACAAAATACTCACTTTTTTTAAAAACGTCAATACCAAAATACTCCGATGCAAATATCTCAAATTTGAGAATAGCCCCTTCCTATCTTTGGCAACGACTACAAAAAAATTTTAAACATCACATACCTTTTTGAAGATTCTAATCTGATGTAATAACAGTGAAATAAAAAAATTCAGCGTTTCGGGGAAATTTTTGTGAGAGTGCGGTCGGTTGAAAGGTTGAAGAGGTGGTGTATTATTTTCCCAAGTCTAAAAAAGGTTTTACCCTTTTTATTTATTATTTTTTTTTATTTGTTCCCTTTCAGAAAGAGGGTTTTTCCACTTCCTTTGGTTTATTTTTTTAGAAATTTTCCAATTTCTAAGTTTCGCTGAGTCATTCCAGTTTTTCATCACCGATGTTGAGGAACAACCATAAACACTAATATTTCAATAAGGGAATCAGAAATTTAAAAAATTTTAGATCTTCTGTAAGGGATGAAAATCATTTTTGACGAGCTGGGAAAAAAAATTATATCTGAAATCAATATATTAGTAGAAAGTAGTAAAGGACCCTTTCAGATTAAAAAAATCCAACCCACAGCTTTACGCAGAAATAAAGAAAAAAATTGCCGTCAGAGAACAAAAAAAAGTATGTCTTTTACCCGTAATGGAAAAATAAGTTTTTCTACGCTAGACCCAGTATGTGAGCACAAATACTATTCTCTTGAAAAATTTTAAACGTGTCGGTTAAAACTAATATTCTTTTTGGGGGGGAACACATCTGTTTCCCTGTTTTATGAGATTCCACTTGATATATCTCTGAGAGATTGCAAAATAACTACAAGAAACCAATAATTTAGAAATAATAGAAATGAGAAGTTTTTAAAAAAAAAGGACTCGGCAACAATTTCACCAATATTAATCAAATCCCGGGACAATTTTAGAAACTAAAAAACTGTGGTTCATTAATCACAGAATCCAAAATTTCATGATAAACCCGACAATGTACAACCTGTTTCAGTTTCCTGCATTCTACCAGATTTTGAAAAAAACAGCAATATGTATCAACTGTGGTGTTTCGATCCAGGACAATGTTCTAATAACTCGAGATGCATAAATTGCAAAGGTGATCACCCAGCAACCAGTAAATGTTCAATATAAAAAAAAAAAAGATATTGAATTGAAATGTGAAAAAATTTCTTACTTGGGAGAAGCGAAGAAGATTTCGTGACAGTAAAACATCCTATTCGCAGCAATCCAGAAAAAACAATTATTCCAAATATGAAAGACTATCTAAAAAAAACTAAAAAAACATGCTGACACACAAAATATTTTTTCAAAAATTTTAGAAAAGAAAACCCTCTTTAAATTTTGCAAGCTTTTAAAAAAACAATGGAATTGTTCTTCCCACCTTAGCAAGATTTTGAAATGGGAAAATCGCTATTCCCATTACAAAAAAAAAAGCTCAGGTAAAAATTTCCCAACCAAAAAAACAGGGCATCTAGTGAAAGTGATGCATCCAATAACATAGACATAGGATAAATGGAATTATGAGGGGTTTTTTTGTAAATATTTTCCCTTTTTTTTCGAATTTTTTTTTGGGGGGGCAATTTTTGTTTTCATTAGTTTATTTTTCTTCCTAAAAAGGGAGTGATATTTTCTACCCAAATTTTTTTTTTTTAATATTTATGAATATAATTCAATGGAATTGTAGAGGCCCAAAAAATAAATCTTTTGGTTAAATCCCCTTTTTTTTCTGAAGCAGATATCGGGTTTTTTCAAGAAACCATCAATTCACGATAATATATTTTTCCCCAAATAAAACAATTTTAGAAAAGACGAGAAGACAGATTAGGTGGGGGTTTAGTAATAGCTGTTCCTTCAAATATTTCTGCAAACAGTTTCCCTAAAAAGTTTCAAAAATCAAAGATTTAGAAGTCCTCGCAAAAAAAAATAGATGTTCGAAATATTTCTTTTTATATTGTAAATATTTAGCCCAAGGGGATTTAATTTATTTTTTTAAATTTTTTTGAATCCCTAAGGGCCCAATATTCTTTTTGGGGATTTTAACCTTCATATCACCCGATGTGTGTGTGGGGGGGACGAATCACATTCAAGGTATGTAATGAATTTTTGAATGGATTACGATTCTAATTTGGTTCTTCTTACGACTGTTCCCACATATAGAAGTTCAGCAGGAAGCATCATTAATAGATCTCACAGTTTGTTCTTCAAGCATGTTGATACTGCAATAGTTATTTTTTTATATACCCTTTTTTGAAAGTGATCATAGTCCAATTATATTCAGAGCTTTTTCAATTCAAATAAGCGAATTTTTAAAAAAGTAAACTGGCAAGCTGTTATGAACGAAACGTTTTTTATTTTAAATAATCCAGAAGTTTATTCTGAGAATCTTTCGATAAGATATCATAAGTTATTACTAAAATATTGGGGAAATTAAAGTTTCGAATAGATCCTTCCCCCCACACACCATGGTGGAATATAGTCCCTGTTAAAAACTATAAACTTAAAAAATATTTGGGAAGAGAGCTATTAGAGGTTTTCACCTGAATTAGGGATGATATAAACAATATGCGAGCAAACTTAGATTCCACTTTAAAAAAATGCCAAAAGAATGTACTGGGACAAAATATGCAACAATATTTCAACCCAAGATTTTTTTTAAATTCTAAAAATTTTCCACAGTTACGACACCGATAAAAAACTTAATATTCTTCAACTTAATAATATGTTTATCACTCATCCTCTTTTAAGCAAATATACTTGCAGATCTTTTTGCATCTAAAAATGCCTATCATGCCACTTCCTTTGTTTTTCCCCAACGATAAAATAACCTTCTTAATAAACCATTTATATTTTGAATTCAAAATAAATAATAAAAATTAAAAACAACTCCTGAGCGATCATATTACGGCAACTTTTTTTAAAAAATCTTGACAAATAACGTAATGTAATTTTTATATTTTTAAAAAATTTTTTGATAATGCAATTGTTCCAGATTCCCGGTCAACATTCTCCCGATTCCAAAACCATGTAAAGATAAAAAAAGATGTCTTCCTAAGACCAATAGCTTGACTTTTGTATTTTCAAAACCTTTGAGAGAATTTTAACTAATGGATTTCTTTTCTTTTAACTAAAGAAAGAAAACTTCATCCCCAAAATTATGGCATTCCTTTCAAAGATAAGAAGTGCTACATTTGTACATAAGGAAAAATGCAAAATTCAGAAAAAATTTTTTTTAGGAATAAGTTTCATTAAAAAATGCATGATTCTATTTACGTGGGTGGTCATTTATAAATGTTACAAATTGGAAAGCAGGAAACATAGCAAATTTACAAAATTTTCACATCTAACGTTTTAATTAAAATGGAGGGGGGTTTTTTTTCTCCCAAAATTTTTCCGAGGGTCTGCCCAAGTAGTGTCCCATTCCTATTTTTTTACATTTATATGAACGATATTTTTGATACCTTAGAGTGGGAAATTGAATGTCTGGTCTACCCCATGAATATTTATATTTTTGGGGTATAAACCCTTTGATGTTATTTGCAAAAATACAGAATACACTGGAATTTCCCAGTGGTGTAAATATTGGGAAAATGAATTTAAACCCGGGGAAATGCAATAGCTGAATTATCAAACAAAAAGGGAAAATATTTTCCTAATATTTTGTTAGCTGGATTTCTACAATGGCAAACATCTATTAAATACTTAGGGGTTTTTTTTTTAAACGCTGTCAAAATTTTTTTTATTAAAAAACAACTAAGTAGAAAACCGAAAAGGGTCAATGAATTTTAAGGGGAGGATAATAAACATTTTGGGCCGAGATCAAGAGATCTCTAATTAGTTAATAAGCATATGCAGTGTTTTTTTCTACATTTGTCAATTATAAATATAAAGGGCTGAAAAACATAAAACCTTTTAATGTTATTCAAACAAAGCCTGAATTGCCTTTGTTCCCTCAATGGGCCCCAAATATTGTGCCCAAAGTTAGCTGGTCAAGAAGTTTTCAAAAAAATTAGAAGATTGGCAAACAAGTTTTTTTTACCAAATCTCTAATAGAGATTTTTTTTCCCTCTTTATTACAATAACCCCGAGACAATAAACTAATGTTTTTGGGAAAAAAATACAAATAATATCATTAGTGTACTTCATGATTTAAATGTTGAATATCAAATTATTTCAACCCAGATTAATCACCTTTTTAACCTTCCACCCAAAATTTTTATCAATAGTTTTAAATTTCAAGATTAAAAAACCGATTCCCCCCAATAAGCGCTATTTGATGAAACGATCCCCGAACATAAATTTTAAAAATTTTATTATCTACGATGTTCGGAAAAATCACCAAATAATTACTTTGATAGCAGGTATATCAAAAAAAACTTATTTTTCTTACAGAATCAACCATTACAACCGTTTTTTCGCAGAAGCTTTGGCTATTTGTCGCTTGATGATCTGGTGGATTCTAATGTAAATTTACTTCTTGTGTTGTCCTTTTCCTTCAAAATTACTCGATCAAATCCCAAAAGGGAATTATAGACCGCTAGTAAAATTTAATGCTATCTAACTACATTAATCAGTTAATTCTGCTTTGGGTTCCGGGGCATTCAAAAAAATTTAAATTGGGAAAGAGCAAGCGGGTAATCTGCAAGATCGGTCACGGAGTCCAATGTTTACATTGACTGGATTGCCCCCCAGGACATTCATAAAAAAATATATCGAAATAGAATTCAAAAATCAATGAAAAAAACTACTTAACAAATATTTTGAAAAATTGGGAAATATTCCACCATTGATTTTTTCAAAGTGGCAGAAATTGAAGAAAGAAATTTAACTCGAATCTTTTAAAAAATTTCACCCGGGTTCTACAAAAAACTTTCAGGTAATGCAAATGTACCATATTTTTGTATTTTAAGATTTAAAAATTATACTAAATTCAGATATCTGAATGAAAAACCCCTTCTATTCCCCATTTGACCAATTACTATCCTTAGAGTTTTTGGGAAAAAGTGTTAAAAAATCAACTTTCAAACTTTTTAAAGGAAGAAATATTTTGTATTTCAATCTATTGCTTTTTTATTTTTTTCCTTTTGAGGGATCAAGCCCTTTTGCTCTATTCCCCTTTCCAACCTTTCAACAATTTAATCAATCAACAAAATATTTTAACCTTTCTGATCAAATTTGAAAATAAAAAAAAAGTTGATGCATGTTAAACAAATATTAAAAAATTGGCTCTTTAATTTATTTTAATTTCTAAAGCAAATATTGTCTTTAAAATCTAATAAAAAACAAAAAATTAATTTTTTATTTAAAATCAGTTTTTCAATAAGTATTTTGGGAAAACATTACTCATTAAGAAGTGTCTTGGAAACATTATGATGAAAAGACTTTTCATTTTAAAAAATTTCCATAAAAGTAAAAAAAGGAAAATGGTTTCTAAATATTTTTAAATAAAAAAAAAAACTTAAAATAAGTCTCATTAGGCCCCCCAGGTAAGTTTTTTTTATCAATTGTTTTGTTTAAACGTTTCATACAAACTTCTTCTCTCAATACTTATCAACCATTGGGGATCTTTAATCCATCCAGATGGAATTAAAATGTATTGTAACATATGTTACAAATCAAACTCACTTTTATTATTAACTGATTTTATACTCACATCACCAAAGAAACAAATATTGTAGTTTTTTTAATATTTTTAAATCAAAATATTTAAAAAAATTTAGGGCCTTAGAAGAATGTAAAACAACTAAAACGGTAGAATTTACATTTAAAAACATTGGGAAAATTGAAATTTTAACCAATGGAAAGAGTTTTAGAGACATTTTCGGGATTCATTTAGAAGAAAAAAAAAACATCTATGGGCCAGTCGACCATAATTTAGCCATTTTACTAGTGTACAGCATTTTTTTTAATGATTCACTGTAAACAAGAAAAATAAAACTAACCAAATCATATTTTTTGAAATATTTATTCTGGAAATTGTACACATACATATCAATACATTTAAAAAGACAAGTAATATGTAATTTTGAAACAGCTATACACTATAAGTTATTTTTTTATTGAATTTTTTGTAACATTATCTAAAATGCATATTATCATCAACTCCATCTTTATTTGTACAGCATATGCTTGGTATTTTACTGATATACATCAAATCACTCTTTTAAATGTGTAAAGGAACATGTAATTAAACAGATTTTTTTTATTTTATGAAATCACAATAGCATAAGTGAAAATAAAAGCTCTTCAAACAGTGTTTCAAATAAATTATTATTTGTTAGGATACATGAATCCTCTAAAATTATATACTGAAGAATTTATAGATAGCTGGTTCTGAGAGGAATCTTAATTACAATTTGCTGTCAGTGAAAAGAATTATTTCTGATAGATTTTCTATCGTAAGCTGTTTTAAATTGTATTGTAAACATCTGCACAAAACATACAGCCGTCAAATTATTTAACCTCTCCATAAACTTTTCATTTTGCTACCATGCGTATCATCATATTTTATGATGGCCGCAAGCAAATTCCTCAATCTAGAATAAGATTTAAAAAAATTATTAGAAAACAAAGACAGAAAGTGCGAATTTGGTAATCCCTTTAGTCCATAAAATTTTAAGGAGTGGCAATATTCTTTAATAAATGAGAAGATCTTAGTACTACCAATAATATTTGAAATATCCATTTATGAATAAACAACAGAAGACTAAAAACTTTCACTTTTACAATCTATACAACGGAAAGCATGGAAATGTTTTAAGTTTGTGAAAAAAATCTACTTAAATTGTCTTGAATTAATAAGGATACTGCAGTAAAAATATAAATCAATAAAAATTCCTTTTTAATATCCTAGAATAATATCAAACAATTATACACACAAATAAAATAAAATTACAAAAGAATAAAAAAAATAATGATGGCAACCACAGAACCAAATTTAAAATGTATTGGTAAATCGTATTGTAATGTTATTAAGTCTCTACTTGACAATTGTCAACAACAACACTTGGTACATAGTATCCCAATATCAAATTAGAACATTAAAATTTCAATACTCAAAAACTAAAAACAACAAGCTGTCTCCTTTCCCCTCCAACCTGAAATTTATAAAAAAAAGTTATTTAAGGATGGTTTCTGTACCTATCTTGTTTTTCTGCTTTTGTAATTCCATGGAAGAAAACTTGATAATAAAAGTCAACAAGTATAATTGAATATGAATAAGTATTATGATAATTTTCTGAGATACAAGTCTGGTGCTCAATTTTTCCGCACTGAAACAATTGAGGAACAGCTTTAGGAATTAGTTTTCAACGTCTCACATCTAAAAATTAGAAACTTTCTTCATCTATGCTTTAATCTACAAAAAATATTTATGTCAATAGATATATTTTTCCAGCTAATACAGTAGAAATAAAACCAAAATCTTGATCTAAGTGAAAAATGCAAAACCTATAATTGAATAAGAATGTTTGCTTTTATATTATTATATGGTGCTTTTCTTGTATGTCAGACTGAATAGGATTTCTTGCATGTTTTGTGCCTATGTGCAACATACCTTCATATTAGAAGTTTTGTACCAAAAGCTTTTATTAATTTTGTTACTTACATATTATCGAAACTGTTTTTGGCGAAATTATATGAAATAAAGCACTTGGTTGTGTCAAAAAAAAAAAAATTAGCACGTACAACATATGAAAATCAGGGCTGCCAACTTCGCAAATTATTTTGAATGTTGACATTGTTGTGATAATATGTAAGTACCTAAATTTTCTAACCCGTTCAGACCAGTATACGCCGTTAAGCCTAACTCCATTTCCAAATGCTGTAATAAAATACGCCATAATTTATGGTTTATAATCATTCCAAATCCAGATAACACCAGTAAGTATGATCAGCAGACTCAGAAAAGAGGAAAATAAAATCTCGCAACATTCCCTGAAGTGATCACATACATCTAATCATTGTGGGATTCTCGAAATTACACACAGTGGTAGGCTTCCCAATATCCGAAGCAGTTTATCTGTTCTTCTTTCCAGCAGCCCATATTTTATTTCAAACATTTTATACTATTGTCAGTATAAATTTATATAATATAATGATTGCTATAGTAAACACGAAATATTATGATTTTTAGTTTTGTCATGGGTGATAGTAAAAAACACGAAAAATAAAGCAACAAGAAAAAACAGGCGCAAATTCTGCCAGGAGTCCAAAGGAAAGATTGCAAGTGCTATGGATGCCTTATCCACTTACCAACTTCTCTTACATAGAGCGCAAAAAGGAAAACGCAAAATTACATTAGATGCCTTCTGATAAAAGGCAGAAAATTGGAAATACAGATACTGATTCAGATCATACGGACTTAGAATTTTATTTATTTTTATATGTATTCATTTATTATGTTTCTATATTTAAAGGAAATGTTAATTTTGTTTTATTGTTATAAAACACATAATTAAATTTAATGGTAAAATACCTGCTAATTTTTCTACCCATCTTCCCCTAATCCCATTATTTACATGATGAGGTAACCTTTGTTTAACGCTGTTTCATATTATGCTCTACTTTGATGGAACGTATACCACGGTGGTCTAATACTGTATCTCATCATTTTCTTTCGAAATAAACAAAACACTGTTGGCATTAAATGTGCGTTATAAACCAGAAAATCAATATGTTGTGAATTAAAACGTACTTTAACTGGTCTTGTGTCTTTATTATTATAAAAATATCAGGATAATTAAGATTTTTGTGAAATATCACAATAGTTTTAATCAAAACAACAAAGTATTGTAGTCTTTCTGCAGTGGTGATAACGTACACCCCCATATTGCGGGGTGGGAGGCATAGGGTCCTTTTGGGAGCCTGTGCCTCCTGGCTCAGCCGCCAAGTAATTCCACCCTTGTGAATCCAACTTGGGGCCCAAAACTGCTTTTCAGGGGCCTCCCAAATGTTCTCTGTTGCGCCACTGCCTTCTGTACTATATTATAAGATAAATCGGCATTTCTTACATATTATGGCAGATTTCTTGCTTTTTCTGCTCAAGTATAAATATGTACCTGCACACAGAAAAATTTTATACGAAAGCTGTGTTAATTTTTAAAACTTGCATATTATCGTAACAGTTTGGGCAAGATTATAGAAATGAAGCAAGCATATGGTCATGAAAGTGTAGGCCTTCAGTGGCGTAACATACAGCCTCATATTGCAGTTGAGGGCCCAAAAGCCTGACATTCGCCAAGTACCTACCCTTTGTAAAATCCAACATGGAGGCCCAAATGTTCCCTGTTATGCCAATTGTCTTTCTGCACTATGGCTTTAAGATAAATCTGTACTCTCTTACATATTATGGCAACAACGTTCAAGGAGTAACTCGCTGGCGTTGGCAGTACCAATTTTGCATGTAGATTATGGGCTGAATTGGCGGTCATGTGTTTCGTTTCATATGTTACCAAAAGGCTGTGATGATTTGTAAGTACTGTGATAAATCTAATTTAAACATGCTGGATCAATTATTAATAGACAAATTATACGTTAAATATTAGTAAAAGTAGATTTTAATTTTATACTTAATGTCTAATACTGAAAAGTAAAACATTCTTGTGAAATATATTATGCCCAATTTTACTCATTCTATAATTTCTGTTCATTTAATTTGATTCTTTCAATATTCGGAAAATGAGAGTGAAAAGAATCATAAAATAAGAGTATTGAAATTGTTGAAAACTCTTTAATACCTTCATGGGAACTTTTAAGACATTTTCCATAATCCTAATTAATAAGCTAAAAAGTACTTTTAAAATTTTCAAGAAATTAGTCTCCTAAAAATTAATAATTGTCAACAAAAACTTATATAGTAAAATTTAAATAAATCCTGAATCTTTTTGGTATTGATTGGGATAAAATGGGATGTCTAAAGTTGTATTTATTTCTACATTCAAGGCACCTTCTACTAACAGTGATAATTGATAAAAACTTAATACCATGTTCAATCAATTGGTAAAACCATATTGCATACTGAAACATGTTAATGCTACACCATACAAGAAATACTACTGCAAAAACAATAGTTTATTTATGTAACATCATATAATGGTTGACCACCTTCAAAGCAGAACTTTAAATGGGGTTTTTAGAAGGACCATGTGTAAACACATAGATAAAGCTTTTCACTTTGGGTTAAATTGTTGAATAGTTAGCCCTTTGATTCGGCGATCGGAATCGATCGCCAAACAACTCTATAAAATGCATTACTGGATAACTTTATCAATATATTTTTTTATTTCCTCATTAATATTTATTTTTTATTGTAAAAATTCCACTTTGCAATTTCTCTAACATCTATCAAGCAGTTGCTTGGCGCCCAATTTCGGTTGCTAAAAATTAACTTCTGCCAAGCACCCTCCCCAATTCTACACACTTAAACACCCAGGGTGTTTAAAAGAATGATGCTTACAAATAAATTCTGCCTGAATAAATCAAACAATATGACTTATGAATCAAGTAAATTGCTTTTATATAATCCGTCAAAAATAAAAGTAAACATCACATTTACCATATACTGCTTAGTTGGCAGTCAACTGCACAGAGGTAATTAGTAATTTTACCAACTTATTTAACTATTCTTTATTAAAACAAATCATGTACTTAGTTTTACAAAACAAGAGAAAATCAATTAAGTAAAAATAACAAATAAATAATCGAGTACTCATTTTAATATGTGCTCCTCCGCGTATAACGGTAGATACGAAATATAGTTCGTAAGATTTAAGAGAATTAAATTTGTTTTTTGAACCTCAATTTCAAAATATGTAGCCGGTATATAAAAAGAGTTTTGTAATCCGAATATGTTTTTAATTTGTCCGAGAGCACACATCAACATTTTGGGAGTTTTGAGTACATGCAAATGAATCAAATTCGATCGAAGCTTACGCCGTCAAATCTGACACAAGCATATTTATTTCAAAATAAGAATATCGACTTGCCTATTTTGAGTATGTCTTTTTCTCCGTGTACATTTGTTGTCATTTCCGTAACTTTGGTACTGTAATGATCAAACTGAAGGTTATTAACAGCATTTTAATTGCTTTTGTGTCAATGCAGTGCTTGTAAAATACAAATAGAATAAAAAAATAATGCACAATAAATTAGAAAATCTTAATAAAACCGCAAACGTACAAGTGGTTGCCTGTGCTAAATCTTGAGCCGTTAAAAAGATTGCGTAGGTCGCGTCTGACCCACGGGTCATAGGTTCGCCATCACTGCCCTAGAGTCCAGCCCCCGTGATGGGTATACGTTACGCCACTGAAAATGTGACACTTCAAAAACGCTCTATTAATTCTCTTATAAACAATCTCCCGACAATGCGCATTCAGTTGCTTTCTATCAACTCTCCAGCAGCCCGCGCTTGATTAGAGACGAAACTTTCAATGACAGTAACATCAATAATTTGATGGATTATGAAGACGGACAAGAATAACCGGCTTTTTGAGAGTGGATAAAATATGCAGGGATACAGCTTCCAACAAATTGAAAGCATTTTCTTTAAAAATATATGACTACTAAGAAAGTAAAGCATAAAATTCCAAAAGGACTCTTCAATCATGTATATCTGGTTACCATGACATTTACAAGCAACTGACCCCAATTGACCTTCTGACCCCCAAAAACTGTCTCTACTTGCGTTGCCAAAAATAAATCAATTGAAGTTGTAACTTCAAGCGGATGAAAGCGGGATTTTGAACTTATTCATTACAGGGCTTTTGGATTACGATGAGTAGCAATGAATTAAGTATGTGCATTTTGAAACTTATCCGTGTATACTATGCAGAAACTATATGTTTTAAAATGTTTCCATGTGTAATATTTAATTATTTATTTTGTTATGGAAGTATTCTTACATAAATTTCGTAAATAATTGGCATATTTTATAAATGCGACTTTTTTTTATGCGGTCCCTAACCACCGCATAAAAAAAGTTTTTTGTAGTATTTCCACGAATTAGTTTGTTATAAGTAAGAATTTATGAAATTTTAAATTTTTTTTTCTATCTACCGCACAAAAACAGGTTCAACTGTACGATATTTTGGCAAAAAGTGAACTTAAAATAACATTCTTTCAAAACGATCTCTTTATATAAAAAATGCTTCTATAATAATATTTTGCTCATATAAAGTAAAGACTGTTTCAGAGAGTCTGAACTAGGATTTTTGAAAAATTCACATTATTTTTAAAGTTACCACCAATTGAAATAATTATCCGCGTTTTTACTTTAAATTTCTCCCCTCTGTTGTAGTAAAATATGGATAAATCCACTTCTAAGTTATAT
This sequence comes from Trichonephila inaurata madagascariensis, assembly GCA_019973955.1. Classification (NCBI taxonomy): domain Eukaryota; kingdom Metazoa; phylum Arthropoda; class Arachnida; order Araneae; family Nephilidae; genus Trichonephila; species Trichonephila inaurata. Next base: position 151,413 of record BMAV01005421.1, read on the forward strand.
ACTTCAAAAATTCTAGTTCAACCTCTGTACAGAGATCTGAGCTACATACGGGTAAAATATTATTATAATAGAAGCATTTTTCGCAAAAAGAGAATATTTTGAAAATGGGTCATTCTATGTTCATTTTTTGTCAAAATATTGTACCTAAATAACTTTTTATTGTAATAATAATCTTAAAACAATTTTATATACGTTTTCTATTCTAAGTGACACTAAATATCATAAATATTATCCATTTATACGCTTTTGCAAAATCACGGTTCCGAACGCATTCGGATACCTTAAGTATAGAAAACAAAGTGCTTCTCTATACAGCCGTTATGCCTCCCATAATTGCTTATGCTTGTCCAGTCAGAGGCTATGATGCTAATACCAATATTTAAATTCTAGATACTGTTAAAAATTCATTCATACGTATGGTCGTCAAAGCCACAAGATATATGTGCAATGACGACATACGTAATGCCTTAAAAACCAATAGCTTTAAATCTCATATCCAGAAAATTTCTATTAACATTTTTAATACTTTACATGAAAACAGTAATATAAATATGCTTAACTCTTAATTCCTTATAATCCTAATAATAAAACTAAATAGCCAAGAAGAACTCTTCTTGATTCATATAACCTTCCATTATATTTTTAATTTCTTTGCAATAATTTTTATTGCATCTTAGTAATCTTAAATTTCTCATATTTGCTTTATTAAAATTTTTTCCATGTTAAATTCTATTTTTACCCCACTGGACAAGCTCCTCCCACTTCCCCATTTCCCAGGGCAGCCAATAGGAGTCTATGGTCACACTACCATTGATAAACCAGAGAGCAGTCTTTAAGGTCTCTTCCATGCAGATACAATCTCCAATCCATCCCGAAGAACCATAACCACGCCTTCCGGATCTCTTCGTTTCAACTAATGACCGTTATGCTTCTACGTATAATGAAAAACTCCACTTTCGCCATGTCCAACATCTCAGAATGCCAGATATGGTATTGAGGACTGTATTACAGTCCGGATGCCCAAAAAAGAACGCCTATTTGATTCCCTCTTAATATCTCAATCTAATTAGCGATGCTTTGATACTCACTCTCTTACTAGCGGGTTTTTAAGTCAATGAAGACATGTGGAGTCTGCTCGTAAGTGTTGTTTTTGAACTATTGTGTCTCGGATGTTTTTGACATTATGTTCGGAGTTTTTTTAAATGAATTCTGAATTGTATCATAGAATTATTGCTGATTAATAAAGAATTTCCAAGGGCATATATGGTTATTATTCAGGTTTTTCTTTACTATGCAACTCTACTGCCACGTAGTTGTGGCAAACAGATACCCCAGGGCATGCGCTAAATTGTTGTTTACGTTCGCCAAGATGGGCGATAATATTACAATATGGTTACCTTGATATTTTTGCAGTTTTTGGAATATTACAAGTTTTTAGTACTGTTTAATTGATACTCATTCTTAATTTTAATATATATTATGTAATTATTTTATTAATAATATAATATAAAAATACAGTTCTTATTATATATAATCATATTCGTTATTTATAATTATTTTTTATTATATTTATTTATTAATATTATTACATATATTTATTAGTTACAATGTTCTTTATTTATAATTATTATTTTGTTATTCATTTATAATTATGGTAAAATCTTAGGAGTGTCCACACCCTTGGCGACAAACCGAAAAAAGACTAAGCCAAAACGAGATGGCGTTAAGCGAAAACGACAATGGCGACAAGTGAATATAGTGGGATAAGGTGGATGCGTAATTGTGACGGATCTATACCCCATTTTCTAATTAATTCTCTTGGGAAATCTTTGGGCTATCAATTCACGTTATTCACAACCAACCCTTCGGAAGAAAAGAATCGTGATATGTAAATTAACTTACTATAATTAGGCGAGGTTTTCTAGCTTGAAAGAGTGAAGGAGAGAGGATATACTCGAACCAGGTGAGATTGCTACTGAAGGTATAATATTAGAATTATAGTGATTTGATTCTTATTAGCAGAAAAATTTTAAAGTGACGATTGTTCACTAAGATTAAATTAAGATTAGATTAAATCTGATAATAGGTTAGATCCTTAATTAAGATAAGGATGAAGTTAGTTAGTCTCCTAATAGCTCACGTTTTACTGTCGTTGTTCCACTTTCACGGTTATCATTGAGACATTCTCTTTCTATTATTAGTTGAAATTGTGTCTGTTCTTAGTGTGTGTGGAAATAAATAAATTAGTTGAATCATGTCGAGTGTTTCTTCCCTTCCCCCCACAGTTCTAGGTGCCCGCGAGAGAGGTGCAAGCCTCTTAAATAATGAAAATATATGCAAACAATACAGAAATTAAACATTTAAGATAAAAAATATAAAAACAGCACTTACTTTTTTACTGCTAATCTTTTCCGAGTGGAGGGTACAGCGTAACAACAGATTTTAAAAAACCTCGAAGGTCCTCATCGCTAAACGAATGATCGTGTGAGCGCCGCTATATATATTCTGCGAGGTAATGGTCGAACATACCTTCGGCGTGGCTGGTACGATTTCGAAGAAAGCGTTTCATTGCCGATCATGCACCCTCAATAGAATTTGTGTGAGCACCGGTATTAGGATCCTTAAAACATACGCTATGATTCACTTCCAAATGTTTAAAACCCTCATCTAACAAACATTTATACGCTTTCCAACAATTAGAAACAATCGTACTTCCAGGCAGGACCTATTCTTTAATCACACACAGCAATTCCTCTTTCGTCCGTCGTTCAACCACTCGAAAAAAATTTCTATTCGTTCCTCTTTCTATACCTCCAAACACCCATTGTCCATTCACAGGCTTGCCTCTTCCATACTTCATTTTCCCAAACTTATTCTTGTCTATTTCAACAATAACATTTACTACTCCAATTTTCACACTATTATTTCAACCACATTCACAAACCTCTCAACAAAACATAAGCCAATCAATAACTGTAATTTTATTCAACTTCAATTCATTCAGATCATAATCATTCATACATCTTCCAAACCACATTTTAGTTACACGCAAAATATTATACATACTTAACTTACTATTGGAAAACCACGAATTCTTTCTTGTACTTTTGCAAACATCATGCGTATTCACTTTTTTTTCGACATCTCCATTCAAATCCATCCCTTTCGTTCGTATAATCCGATTTACTCATTGCATTTAAGGACATTCATAACTCGAAGCAATCAATCCTTCCTTCATACACCATTCAATCAATGCTTTCTTACCTTTCGCATTCAACAAAGTAAAAAATTCTAAGGTATATTCACTCACACATGCGGCCATACTTTCTCTCAGCCCGGTGCCCAACAACCAAATAAAATTCGAAATGTCCGCCGACAAAATACGAAAATTCCCGAAATAGTTAGGTTTACCATATCTAGTGTATCAAAAGTAGGGGTTTCCAAGATGGCGCCATTATCGCCAGCCAAAAAAAATTCGCGCCAAGGGTGTGGGCTCTCCTAGGACCGAACCATAATTATTAATATGTTATTTATTTATAATTATTATGTTATATGAGCATTCTTATGTATCACTCTTGTATAATATCACAATACAATTATTCTTTTTAATTACTGTTAAAATATATTATACAATATATGACTATTATTATATAAAATTATATATTATTAAATCATATTATATGAAAATATTAAATATATTATACACTATTAAATTATATTATGAGATTATTATATACTGCATATATATTATTAGTACATATTACTTTTTACTATACTAGATTGTTATTCATTATTTATTGATTGATCTTAGTTATTCTCAACTCTTCCTATATTCTTCTTTTAAATATATTTCAAAACAATTTTTTAAAATTATCTTCCTGACGAATTTGATACCACTAGGCCACCATCTTGGGTTCCATACCAGCAACAACAAGTACTGCTTGGCGCGATTCTTTTCCGGGCCCAAACAGCTTTTGCGCCTTGCTCCTAATATCAAACTAGTTCCCCAAAAATACTAAAAGCTTACCTTTCTCATTTTGTAAGTATCTTTTAATTTGGTAAAGCAACAGTGTGATGCAATTAGAATTACATTGTGAAATTGCCCCCCTAGGGTGCCCTTTTTCCTGGATTATCTGCGTGAGCTAGAGGTGTAGGATTAATAAAGGACCAGACGTATCCATATTCTTAATTATGGCTTTATTAAGAATTTAAACTTAAAACGTTTAACAGATTAGATGATAATAATATATACGAGAGAATCTACGATGACAAACACACAATATCAATAATACCGAATTTACGTAACTCGGACCACTATCAATATCTAACCCGCCTAATCTCAATTCCAATAATATCACAAGTCCTAATATTAAATAGTCAATCCTACCTTGATCCGATCGCCGAATTAATCATAAGGAGTTGCGTCTTTACTCGAGTGCAATGGATGCACCTTGACCCAATGGCTCTATCTTCGAGATAACCTCTGTTGGCTGTCACTTCACAATCGTATCACTTTTCATCATAACATTCCCCAAATTGCCATCTCACCCCTTTCTCAAACTTCTGATATTTAAAAGCTATCTAATTTGCATCTTATATTCACGTTTCACTTTTTGGGTTTTGGTTTGGAAAAAAGTTGCCATTAATCCTGGCCCCAAAAGAACCAAAGGACATGTTAATGAAAAAGACGCGTGAGCCCGTCACAACATGTTACTCAATCGTAACTCTTAATACATATAACACAGTTTTAGTAATATTTATTATTTCATCACCTTAACTTAACTCAGTGGCGTGACAGCTCATGAGGGCCAACTCAGTATGGGCCATGGGCCTGAGGTGCATGAGCAGATTTTCGGGTCAGGTGGTCATCTGACG